>PVJN01001034.1:0-90298 GCA_004026805.1 Lasiurus borealis | reverse complement strand
CAATCAAAAGATATAAGGTAACCGATTGGATAAGAAAACATGATCCATATATCTGCTGTCTAAAAGAAACCCACCTCAGGAAAAGAGATGCACACAGATTGAAGGTGAAGGGATGGATGATGGTATTTCAGGCAAATGGAAAGGAAAAAAAAGCTGGGGTTGCAATACTTATATCTGACAAATTAGATCTCAAAGTGAAAGACATAAGAGATAAAGAATGTCACTTCATAATACTAACAGGAACAATCCAAGAAGAAGAAATAACTCTGGTAAACATATTAGCACCCTATATGGGAGAACCTAAATACATATAAAAACTCCTGGAGGATACTAAGGGAGAGATTGACAGCAATACAATCATAGTAGGATATTTTAATAGCCCACTATCACCACTAGACAAATCCTCTAAATAAAAAATCAGAAAAGAAACACCAATCCTAAATGACTCTCTAGAACCAGATGATATTAATTGACATCTTCAGAACATTTCAACCCCAGCCAGAGAATATACATTCTTCTACAATGTACATGGGTCATTTTCAAAGATAGATCATATGTTGGGTCACAGGAAAAGTCTCTTGAAATTCAAGAAGATAGAAATCATATGAACTATTTTCTCAGATCACAGTGGCATAAAATTGGAAATCAACTACAATAAAAACAATACAAAGAAATCAAACACATGGAGAATAAACAGCATGCTATTAAACAACTACTGGGTAACCAAAGAGATAAAGGAAGAAATAAAAAATATCATGGCAACAAATGACAATGACAACACAACAATAAAAACTTTATGGGAGCCAAAACCGGTTTGGCTCAGTGGATAGAGCGTCGGCCTGCAGACTGAGGGGTCCAGGGTTCGATTCTGATCAGGGGCATGCAGGAGGCGGCTGATTGATGTCTCTCTCTCATAGATGTTTCTAACTCTCTATCCCTGTCCCTTCCTCTTTGTAAAAAATCAATAGAATATATTTAAAAAATTATGGGAGACAGTGAAAGCAGTCTTGAGAGGTAAGTTCATAGCTCTACAAGCCTATTGCAAAAACAAAACAATAAAAAATGGTAATAAATTTCCTAATTCTACAACTCAAAGAGCTAGACAGAGAGAAACAAGAAAAACCCAATGTATGCAGAAGGAAGGAAAGAGTAAAGATCACAGTGGAAATAAACATCATGGAGAGGAGAGAAACAATTTAAAAAATCAACAAAACCAAAATCTGGTTCTTGGAAAGGATAACAAGATTGATGGACCTCTAGCCATGCTTACCAAGAAGCAAAGAGAAA
The DNA here is from genome assembly GCA_004026805.1 of Lasiurus borealis. Lineage (NCBI taxonomy): Eukaryota > Metazoa > Chordata > Mammalia > Chiroptera > Vespertilionidae > Lasiurus > Lasiurus borealis. The sequence goes on along the minus strand of PVJN01001034.1, from coordinate 89,011 downwards.
AGACCCAAATAAACAAAATCAGTAATAAAAGAGGAGAGATAACAACAGACCCTTCAGAAATAAAAGGGTTGTTAAAAAATACCATGAACAACTCTATTCCAACAAATTGGACAACCTGCAAGAAATGGGCATACTCCTAGGGAAATATAGCCTACTAAAACTCATTCAGGAAGAATCTAAACTTCTCAATAGTCCAATAACTATGGAAGAAATTGAAGCAGTCGTCAAAAAGCTTCCAGCAAACAAAAGACTGAGACCAGAAGGCTATACAGGAGAATTGTGCCAAACATTCAAGGAAGAATTAAAACCTATCCACCAAAGATTATTCCAAAATATTCAAGAGGGAAACTTCCAAAGAACTTCTATGAAGCCAGCATCACCCTAATACCAAAACCAGATAAAGACAACACAAGGAAAGAGAATTATAGGCCAATATCTCTCATGAACATAGATGCCAAAATCATCATCAAAATTCCAGAAAATCTGATCCAGCAGTACATCAGAAAGATCATACACCATGACTAAGTCAGATTCATCCCAATAATGCAAGGATGGTATAATATCTGCAAATCAATAAATATGATACATCACATGAACAAATTGAGAGATAAAAATCACATAGTCATAGAAATTGATGCAGAAAAAACATTTGAAAAAATCCAACACCCTTTCTTGATAAGTCCTCTCAGCAAGGTGGGAATAGAAGTAACATACCTCAACATAATAAAAGCCATATATGATAAACCCACAGCTAACATCATACTCAATGGATAAAAACTAAAATCATTTCATCTAAGAACAGAAACAAGACAGGGATGCCCACTCTCACCTTTCCTGTTCAACACAGTTCTGGTAGTATTACAATTTCAATTAAACAACAGGAATAAATAAAAGGCATCCAAATTGTAAAAGAAAAGTAAAGCTGTCCTTATTTGCAGATGACATGATACTGTACATAAAAATACCCAAAGGACTCCATCCCAAATCTAATAGACTTAATAAATGAATTTGGCAATGTAGCAGGATACAAAATTAATGCCAAGAATTCTATGGCATTTCTATACACTAATAGTGAAATTACAGAAAGAGAGACTAAAAAAGCAATCCCATTTACCATTGTACCAAAAAAATTAAGATACTTAGGAATAAACTTAAGGAGATAAAAGACCTATATGTAGAAAACTACAGGACAGTGTAAAAAAGAGATAGAGGAAGAGGTAAACAGATGGAAGAGCATACCATGCTCATCTATTGGGAGAATCAACATCATTAAAATGTCCATACTACTCAAAGCAATTTATAGATTCAATGCACTACCCATTAAAATACCACAATGTATTTCACAGAACTAGAAAGAACTCTTCAAAGATTCATCTAGAATGAAAAAAAGACCGTGGATAGTTACAGCAACCCTGATAAAGGAAAATAAAGTAGGTGGAATCTCAATACCAGATTTCAAGCTATATTCCAAAGCAACTGTTCTCAAAACAGCCTGGTACTGGCATAAGAACAGACATATAGACGAATGGAATAGAATAGAGAATCCAGGTATCCACCCAAATCACTATGCTTAATTAATATTTGTCAAAGGAGGCATAAACATGCAATGGAGTCAAGACAGCCTCTTCAATAAATGGTGTTGGGAAAATTGGACAGATACATGCAAAAAAAATGAAACTGGACCACCAACTTACACCAAATAAAAAAAATAAACTCAAATTGTCTGTGGGACTTAAACATTTTACAGGAAACCATAAAAATACTAGAGGAATCCACAGGCAGCATAATCTCAGACATATGTCGAAAGAACTTCTTCACTGATACTGCTCCAAGTGCAATGGAAACTAAAGAAAAAATAAACAAATGGGACTACATAAAAATACGAAACTTTTGCACAGAAAAGAAACCATCAACAACAAAAAAAAGAAAGCCCACTGTATGGGAGAACATATTTGCAAATGTTATCACTGATAAATGTTTAATCTCCCAACATCTACAGCCAATTTATACAACTTAATAAAAGGAAGATAAATGATCCAATAACAAAATGAGCAAGGGACCTAAATAGAACCTTTTCAAAAGAAGACAGAAGGAAGGTCAAGAGACACATGAAAACATGTTCAAAGTCTCTAATTATCTGAGAGATGCAAATCAAAATGACAATACAATACCATCTCAAAACTGTCAAAATGGTAATCATCAACAAATCAACAAATGACAAGCATTGGCTAGGATGCAGAGAAAAAAGAACCCTCATGCACTGCTGGTGGGAATGCAGACTGGTGCAGCCACTACGGACAACAGTATGTTGTTTCCTCAAAAAACTAAAAATGGAACTGCCATTTGACCCAGCAATCCCCCTCTTAGGAATATATCCTCAGAAAGTAGAAACACCAATCAGGAAGGATTTATGCACCCCTATGTTCATAGCAGCACAATTTACAATAGCTACAATTTGGAAACAGCCTAGGTGCCCGTCAGCAGATATTTCGATCAGAAAACTATGGTACATTTACACAATGGAATTCTATCCTACCAGAAAAAAGAAGGAATTCTTATCACTTGCAAGAACATGGATGGAACCGGAGAGCCGTATGCTAATTGAAATAAGCCAGTCAATGAAGGAGAAGCACCACATGATCTCACTCATTTGTGGATAATAAAGAACATTGTAAACTGATGAACAAAAGGATAGGTACAGAGGCAGTAAAGCATCAAACAGACTGTGATATTACAGCATGAAGATTAAGGAGAGGTCGGGTAGATAAGAGATCAACCAAAGGACTTGTATGCATGCATATAAGCATAACTAATGAACACAAGACACTGGGGGGTTAGTGTATGCCTGGGAGGGGAGGAGGATGAGAATATATGTATACATGTAAGACAATAAAAAATTAAATAAAAAGACCAGAGCAGCTGGGTGGAGGGATGAATTTGAAAGTAGGAGGGAGTACAAGTGAATGGATAATCCAGCTAGAATCAAGAGCTGTAAGATAATGCCCTTGCATACAATTGCATAATAAATTCTCACTAACAATTAAAAAAAATAAAGTAGGCTGAAATACCGATATGAGAATGACCTGACAAAATAAAGGTTAACCAACTTTATAATAAACAAAACAAAACAAAACAAAACAAACAAAACAAACAAACAAAAAACATATTCAGCTTTACCGAAAGATTGCATCTGGATACTATGTGGTCATAAATTTGAAATGTTTTCTGACAGGTTTCCATTATTATTGGAAAGAGAATTAAAATGGAAACATACTGCCACTCAATCACTTTATACTAATTTGTTTCACTTCCCAATAATTTTTGTTAAACATAATAAATAAATAAATAAAATAAGAAAACATGTGTTGCTTTTTTTAAAAGATCAATGTAATTGATATAGGAAGGGAAAAGAGAAATGACACAAATAATTGAAATCCAAAATGAAAATAAATGAAATATAACCATACAAAATAAAAATAATTGTAAGAGAATGCTATGAACATTGTACACCAAAAGTAAATATCCTGGATAAAATTGATAAATATCTAAATACACAAAAATTAGCTAAGATGATTCAAGAAGAAATAGAAAAACCAACAATTCTTTAATAATAGATTAAATCAGTATTCAAAAATATTCCACCAAAGAAAATAACTGAACCATATGGCCTGTAGGTAATTTCCACCAAATAAAGAAGAAATAATCCCAATTCTGCTCAAACCCTTCCAAAATATAAAAGAGAAGGGGCCACTTGGTGATTCAATCTAAGATGCCAAAGCTAGAAAAAAAAACTATACACTAAGAAAAAGTTAGACCCTAGATTCCATATATGAGTGTGATCACATGATACTTGTTTTTCTCTGACAAACAAAATAAACTGATTCACAAAATAGATCCAGAGACATCAAATTGTGGAACAGACTATAGAACCTCAGAGCGAAGGCAGGGGACAGATGGATGGATAGGAAAAGATCAACCAAAGAACTTGTATGCATAGTGGTACCTTGAGATACGAGTGCCCTAACATGCAAGATTTTTGAGATACAAGGCGTCGAGCGAGTGATTTTTGCTTTGAAATACGAGCAACATTTGAGATAGGAGTAATCACGTGCATCAACTGGCTGCACACAACCCACCAGTGTACCGCGACTTGAGTGTCCCATGGTTTCTCCACGCCTCAAGGTTACGGAACGAATTAAACTCGAATCTTGAGGTACCACTGTATATGCATAAACCATGGACACGGCAATAGAGTGGTGAAGACCTGAGCGGGAGGGCGAAAGCAGCCTAGAAGGATCAATGGGGGAACAAAGGGGACATATGTAATATTTTCAACAGTAAAGATTTTTAAAAAATTGAAGTTACAGATCAATCTTCCTTATGACTATAGATGCAAATTAATGACTTGTATGCATGCATATAAGCATAATCAATGAACATAGACACTGGGGGGTTGGGGTATGCCTGGGAGGGAGGGGGGCAATGGGGAGATATGTATAAAAATTAATAAAAAAAAACAAAAAAAAACAAAAACAAACAAAAAATATTCAACAATATTTTAGCAAAATGATTTCAACAGCATGTTGAAAATATTACACACCATTAGCAAATAGATTTCTCACAGGAATACAAGAATGGTTTAACATTAGAATATCAAGGTAATATACTACATTATATAACAAAGAAAAGACATAATTTTCTCAATTGATGTAAAAAAGCTTTTGACACAATTCAAAACTATCATGATAAAAATCCACATAAAACTAGAAGATGGATAGTGGTGTTACATAGTATTGTGAATATAATGCCTGAATTCAATTGTACACTAAAAATACTTAAAATTCTAAATATTATGTGATGTACATATGTCAATTAAAATTGCAAAAATATTACAATGGATTAAAATCTATAAAATATGTTAAATAATTGAGTACATAATGATATTAAAATAAATGAATTATTCACATTTGGAAGTTTAATTTTCTTTATAAACAGGTAAATAGAATGAAAGATGAAACACTTATTCTTGCCCCTACTAGATTAATTTTACCCCTAATTAATCAATTGGTAAATGAGAAGATATATCTCTTTATAAGGAACTATCTATAAAATAATTCTATATATAACTAATTTTTTTTACCATTTTCAGTCCCTAATTAGTCACTTGAACTAGGCAGTGAACATTAACCGCTGCTAACACCACAAAGAATATTAAACAAATATTTGTATACCCTATAAGTAAAGAACACTGCCTATAGTTTTACTAAAGAGAACAAACTTTGGTCTTATGTAGACTTTAGGTCCAAGTGCCAATTCCCAGAAAATAGTAAGGAGAGGGGAACATGCATTACACTATTCCTGTGCAACATATTCTTTGGATTCTTTGTTGAGTAAATCTTAATAAAAGTAATGGGTAGGATGGGAAATCTGTAGATAGAAACTGTAAAAACATAACAAATTTCATAAAAGTGGACAGAACTGAAAATAAACACAAAGAAGTGCTTACTATAAAAATAAGATAGAAGTTATTTTTACAGGGGAAAGGAAGAAGGTTTTGACTAGCCAGGGTAAAGGGAAGGGCTTCTGGAGTTGCTGGTGAAACATAATAACAAAAAAATTAAATGATAATAAAGTAGTACCATCTTAAGTGGGAGATTTTAAAAGTTAAGTGAAAAGAATATGGAAAGTATTTAGATATTTCCGGCATGTCTTAAGTCCTAATATCATTGTTTTTAACATTAGAGGCTCGGTGTATGAATTCATATACCAGTGTGGTCCCTTGGCCTGGCCTGCAACCTCTCACAATCCAGGGACCCTCAGACAGATATTAGATGCTTGGTGCATAGATTTGGCTTGATCCCTGCAGGCCATGTTGAGGGACCCCACTGGTGCACAAATCCATGCACCAGGCCTGTGCAAAAATCAGTTGATTAGAAGAAAAATGGTGACCAGAAAGAAGGTAGGGAGGAAAAGTGTGTGAGAGAATGAAGGAGAGATAGAGGAGTGTGTGTGTATGTGTGTGTGTGTGTGTGTGTGTGTGTGTGTGAGAGAGAGAGAGAGAGAGAGAGAGAGAGAGAGAGAGAGAGAGAGAGAGAGAAGGACAGTCAGATCCTGCAGGTCTTCCAGGAGGCTGCCAAACTGGGAGTCTTAAATGATGAAACCTTACTGCCACTGCAAACACTCTGGGAAAGATACTGCTGGAACAGAAATGAAGTCATCTTGAAGAACAGAACTGCTTAAGACTAGGATCATAGCCAAGCCACCATCCAATCTGGTCTCATATACAAACTGGGACTCTACTGCTGCTCAGGTAAAAGACCTGCAACTACAACTGCAGATCCAGGAACACCAAGACTACAGGCACTCCAGCTGTGGATTTCTGTGAATCACAAACCCATCCCTCTCCCTGCCAGTCCACTGCAGTTGCATAGGAACTGCTAGACCATCTCTGCATAAGCAGGCCTCCTGCCCACACAGGGAGCTGTGCTGAATTTTAGCCTGGATGAGCAGACACAGGGAGTTTGTTTCCTTCAGCTTGCATCTCATGAACAGACTTCACACCCACACAGGGAGTCTGCACTGAATTTGAGACTTGGCATATAGACATGGGGAGTTTGTTTTCCACAGTGAACTCTCACAACTAGATCCTAGGCCCACTCAGGGCTGCTGTGCCATCTGACTTTGATTCTGGGTGAGAGCACATGGAAGTCTGTCTCCCACAGTGCAGGAGTAGACCTCCCGCCAACACAGGGCAGCTGTGCAACCCAGTACCCCAAGCAGACCAGGGACCCTCATTCTCCACACAAGAGGCAGCACTGAGCACAATGGACTTGACTGTGTTTCTTATTGCCCACTCACAGGATACCTAATTCTGAGTACATGGATACTAAGAGCCAGTGACTCCAATACTCAGTGCATGTGCACACAGGAATCTGATTCTCAGTGCAAGGCCACACCAAGAAACAGAGACTCTATACTCAATTCTCAGTGCAGGCACCAGGGGGCAATGACTCCAGGTGTGTGCTGGAGGACTAAGATTTTCAACACACAACAGTGGGCTCTCTTTTCCAGCATGGTGCAGGTCGGGTCCCTGATTCTAGATGTACACATGAGGTCGTACTGAGCACCAGTGACTCTGATCCTGGGTGAGCAGGGCTCCCACAGATCCACAGCAGCCACACATCTTGGTGTCAGAGCTCTTCAGTGCCACTTAAGTGGCGGGAACCTCCCACAGCACACAATGCAGGCCCCCACAACTTGTTGATTGGACTTTCTGGTGATAGTTAGAATGGGAAAACAATGAAACAATCCACAGAGAAAAAAGAGGGGGAATTGCCAAGAAAGAAAAAAAGTGAAACTGAGGCATGCAACATGACAGAAAAAAAATTCAGAATAATAGTCCTATAGTTCATAAACCAGATAGATGAGAAAATTGACAACCTGTGCAAAAATCAGGAAGAAATCAAGTGATATAGCTACAATCAAAAATGCCATGGAAGGTTTCAAAAGTAGACTGGAAGAAGCAGAGGACTGAATTAGTGAGTTAGAAGTTAAGGTAGAAAAACAAGCCTAAACTGAATAGCAACTGGAGAAAAAAAAATAATAAAAAGCAGGAAGAGAGCCTAAGGGACCTTTGGGACAACACGAAACAAGGTAACATATATTTAATAGGGGTACCAGAAGGACAAGAAAAGAAGCAAGGTTTCGAGAATCTATTTGAAGAGATAATGACAGAAAACTTCCCTGATATGGCAAAGAAAAAAAATTTACACAAGTACAGAGAACTCAAGTAAGATGAATCCTAAAAGACCCACACCAAGAAATTTCATAATTACAATGGCAAATGTTAACAACAAAGAGAGAATCTTAAAGGCTTCAAGAGAGAGACTTACAAAGAGTTACTTACAAAGGATCCTGCATCAGATTATCAAATGATTTCTCAACAGAAATACACCAAGCTAGATGGGAATGGAATGAAGTATAGAAAGTGATGCAAAGCAAAGGTCTGAATCCAAGAACACACTATCCAATAAGACTATCAATCAAAATTGAAAGCGATATAAGGAGCTTCACAGACAATAAAAGGCCAAGGGAGGTTATCACTACCAAGCCAGTGATGTAAGAAATGCTAAAGTAAAAATAAGAAATAGAAAGACAGGAAGGAACACAGGCATAAAGTGCAGAAATGGCTACAAAAGACTACCCATCAACAATAATATTAAACATAAATGGATTAAATTATCCAATCCAAAGACTTAGGAGTGACTGAATGGATAAGAAGACATGACCCATATATATCCTGTCTACAGGAGACTCACCTCAGAACAAAAGACTCACACAGACTGAAAGTTAAGGATGGAAGAATATCTAACAGTCAAATGGAAGAGAAAAAAAGCAGAGGTAACAATACATATATCTGACAAAATAGACCTCAAAATGAAGACCATAACAAGATACAAAAAAGATCACTCATAATTCTAAAGGGATAGATACAAGAAGAGGATATAACTCTGGTAAACATTTATGTGTCCAATGCAGGAACACCCAAATACAAATAATAATAATAATAATAATAATAATAATAGTAATAATAATAATAATAATAATAATAACAACAACAACAACAATAACTTCTCTGAAACTGGTTTGCCTCAGTGGATAGAGCATCAGCCTGGGGACTGAAAGGTCCCAGGTTCGATTTCAGTCAAGGGCATGTACATTAGTTGTTTGCACATCCCCAGTGGGGGGTGTGCAGGAGGCTGCTAATCAATGTCTCTCTCTCATTGATGTTTCTGGCTTTCTATCCCTTTCCTTTCCTCTCTGTGAAAAATCAATAAAATATATATTAAAAATAATAATAACTTCAAAGATATCAAGAAAGAGATTGACAGCAACACAATCATAGTAGGAGACTTTAATATCCCAAGACAGGGATGCCCACTCTCACCACTCCTGTTCTATATTGTACTGGATGTACTAGCCATTGCAATTAGATAAGAAGAAGAAATAAAAGGCATCCAGGTTGGAAAAGAAGAAGTAAAATTGTCTTTATTTACAGATGACCTGATATTGTACTTAGAAAACCCCCCAAGACTCCACCAAAAAACTACTAGACTTAATAAATGAATTCTGTAATGTATCAGATACAAAATCAACACCCAGAAGTCTATGGCCTTTCTAAACACCAATAATGAACTCATAGAAAAAGAAATTTAAAAAGTAATCCCATTTACCATTGCAACAAAAATTAAAATACTTAGTAATAAAGTTAACCAAGGAGATAAAGGACCTGTACTCAGAAAATTTCAGGATGCTGAAAAAAGAGATAGAGGAAGATATGAACAAATGAAGAAAATACCATGTCCATGGATTGGTAGAATCAGCATCATTAAAATGTCCATACTACCCAAAGCAATCTATAAATTCAATGCAATCCCCATTTAAATACCTACAGCATACTTCAAAGACCTAGAACAAATTATCCAAAAAAAATTTAATCCGGAATAAAAACAAAACAAAACAAACAACAACAACAACAACAACAAAAAACAACCCTGGATAGCTGCAGCAATCATGAGAAAGAAGAGCAATGTTGAAGGGATCACAATACCAGATATCAAGCTATACTACAAAGCATTGTTCTCAAAACTGCCTGGTAATGGCACAAGAACAGACATATTGACCACTGGAACAGAACAGATAACCCAGAAAATGACACAAGCCATTATGCTCTATTAATATTTGATAAAGGAGGCAAGACCATACAATGGAGTCAAGACAGTGTCTTCAATAATGGTGTTGGGAAAACTGGAGAGCTACTTGCAAAACAATGAAACTAGATCAGCAACTTGCACCATACACAGAAATAAAATCAAAATGGATAAAGGACTTAAATGTAAGATGGGAAACCATAAAAATCTTAGAAGAAGCTATAGGCAGCAAAATAACAGACATTGTCATACCAATATATTTAACAATACAACAATGGAAACTAAGGAAAAAAATAAACAAATGAGACGACATCAAAATAAAATCTTTTGCACAGCAAAAGAAACCATCAACAAAACAACAAGAAAGCCCACTGCAAGGGAGAACTTATTTGCCAATATTATCTGTGATAAGGATTTAATCTCCAAAATTTACAGGGAACTCATTCAACTTAACAAAAGGAAGATAAAGAATCCAATAAAAAAATGGGCAAAGGACCTAAATATACACTTTTCTAAAGAGGATATTCAGAAAACCATGAGACATATGAAAACAAGCTCAAAGTCACTAATGCTCTGAGAGATGCAAATCAAAAAAACAATGTGGTACCACCTCACACCTGTCAGAATGGCTATCATCAACAAAGGACAAGTGTTGGAGAGGATGAGGATAAAAAGTAACCCTCCTTCACCATTCCTAGAAATGTAGCCACTGAGGAAAACAGTATGGCATTTCCTCAAAAAATTTTAAATGGATCTGATCCAGTAATACCACTTCTAGGAATATATCCCAAGAAAGTATATCTACACAATGGAATACTATACTGCTATAAAAAAGAAGGAATTCTTACCATTTGCAATAGCATGGATGGAATATATCCCAATAAAGTACATCTACACAATGGAATACTATACTGCTATAAAAAAGAAGGAATTCTTACCATTTGCAATAGCATGAATGGAACTGGAGAGCATTATGCTAAGTGAAATAAGCCAGTCAGTGAAAGAAAAATACCACATGATCTCACTCATTTATGGATAATAAAGAACATTATAAACATGAACAAAAATAGAAACAGAGGCAGAGATGCATTGAACAGACTGCCAAATTGCAGCAGTTAGGCTGAAGAGGTAAGAGATCAAAGGACTTGTATGCATGCATATATGCATAACCAATGGATGCAAGACACTGGCGAGAGGGAGTTGAGGGCATATACTGGGGGGTGGGGGAGGCCGGAGGAATGTCAATGGGGGAAAAAAAGAGACATATGTACTACTATGTGTAATACTTTAAACAATAAAATAAAACAAAAAAAGGAAAGATAAAAAAATTTAAGAGTAAAAATAAATAAAAAGATAATAGAAAAAGAAGATCTTTGGTTAATCCTTCCCATCTTCAAACCCTCCCCCTCGACCCTGAGATTCATCAATCTGTTCCATATTTCCATACCTGTGTATTGAGTTTCTGCCTCATGGTGGGGAGAGTGCATCATAGTTACCAGTCAAATATTATATCCTATATAATAAAAGAGTAATATGCAAATGGACCATACTTCTGCTACATCAACAAGCCACACCCATCGGACAATCAGGAGTGAGTATGCAAATTAACCCAACCAAGATGGCTACAGTCACAGAGAGAGCAGGAGGGAGGCTTGGGTTACCCCGGCAATGGAGGAAGCCAAGCTTTCCAGATACCCTGGCTGGTCCAGGCCTCAGCTTAAGGCTACAAAGTTTCAATTATAGAAGCTAAATAAATCCCAGATACCAAGGCTTTCACTTGGGTCGCTGGCGGGGGGCAGGGGGGAGGGAGTGGCCAGCCTGCAAACCACCACAGGCCCCTGGCTCAGGCTGCTCTACACTCCAAGGGAAACCTCACCCTGATCTGGGACACCTTTCAGGGCAAACCAGCTGGCCTCCTCCCGTGCACCAGGCCTCTATCCTATCTAATAAAAGAGTAATATGCAGATTGACCATTACTCCAACACACAAGATGATTGCTCCCATGTGGACTAAAGATGGCCACCACAAAATGGCCAGCAGGGGAAGGCAGTTTGGAGGGACCAGGCCTAAAAAGGAGGGCCATTGTGGGCAATCAGGCCAATAGGGAAGGGTAGTTGGGAGGGACCAGGCCTGCAAGGGAGGGCATTTGGGGGTGACCATGGAGGGCAGTTAGAGGCAAACTGGCTGGCAGTGGAGCAGTTAGGCATCAATCATACTGGCAGGGGAGTGGTTAGGGGGTGGTCAGGCTGGCAGGCAGAAGCAGTTAGGGGCAATCAGGAAGGCAGGCAGGTGAGCAGTTGGGAACCAGCAGTCCTGGATTGTGAGAGAGATATTCAACTGCCTGTTTAGGCCTGTTCCTACCTGGTAGGGCCTAAACGGGCAGTCAGACATCCCTTAAGGGGTCCCAGATTGGAGAGAGTGCAGGCTGGGCTGAAGGAGACCGTCCACCAACGTGTGCAAATTTCATGCGCCAGGTTTCTAGTGTGTGTGTGTGTGTGTGTGTGTGTGTGTGTGTGTGTGTATTATAGATGTCTTATTTTTGGTTCCCAGATTAGTTTTTTTTTAAATTTACATATGTATAATACCAATTTAAACACATTTGTTATAATTAGCACAATCATAGCTAGAGCTGATGTATTAATTCTTTGAGGAATAATCTTGCCTTTGCTCTAATAAATGGGGGTTAAAATATTTGTTTTGCAATAATGATGGTGAGTTGGAAAATTAATTCAATTTTGCAGCAACTGAATTTGAATAAGGTACAGCTTGCCATTTACAAGCTTTGCTGAATTTTGTGTGCAAGAAATATATTCCTGCTTGGCCAGGGTGGCTCAGTTGGCTGAGCATTGTTGTGTACACCAAAATGTTGACAGTTCAATTCTGGATCAGGGCACATACATGGGTTCAAGATTTGATTCCCAGTCCTAGGGTAAGGTTTAAAAATAAAAATAAAAGAAATATATTCCTGCTAAGTCTTGAGCTTTGGGGAGACTTAATATTATAGTAGCTAGAATTGTCTTAACTAAGGCATTTGGGCATATTATTTAACATCAGTTTACTCCTCTGTAAAACCTCATAGGTTTCTTGTGAGGATTAAAAAAAATCATCTTGACAAGTTTTGAACAATGCCTGGCATCTAAGATTCTTACTAAGAATAATGATTTTCTGGATGCTTCTATCCAAACTGATTCAGTGACTGGGGACTGCTAATCCTGTTGTTGGTGGAAAATTCTCAGGACTTCAGTTGACAGGGCTTAGGGCAGGCAAATACTGTTATATATGGGCTTTTGGCTATCTTTTTTTATTCCTTTATTTATCTCTATGCTGAGCACACATTCAGAATACCTCAAAGCTTTTCTTTCCCAGCTTGCTCTTTAATCATGTGTGCAGTTTGGTAATTTATTGGCTTTTCTTTCCACTTAACCACAGGGGTCTTGTCATGTACAAAGTAGCTCCTCCTAGCAGCAATTCAGAAGTTAATAATTCCAATAATATTAACCTGAGAGAGCACACTGTTTTACTGAGGCTGTAAGGCTATTCCCTTAAGTGTCACTTGCTGCTTGCAATATGCTGGGAATGATGCCTTGGTATAACTTGGCCTGCTTTCTACTCTTTCTTCGCGGTCCCTCTGGTGATATAGGTAATACTCTCAAAGTAATTAATTATGGCTAAAATGAAGAGCTGTATTTTCCCAGCCTGAACTCCTGGAGAATGGGAATGTGAGGACATTGTCCTCCCTGGATGAATTTGCTTATGTTTTCACATTTTTTAAAACTGCTTATCCCTGAAAGGAGAAATTAAGTCTCACAGTTATGGATTAGAGAGTCATGAGGACTTTCTATTTTGAAAATAAACAAAGGTTAAAAAGAGTGGCTAGCAGTAAATGTCCCAAATTCTCTTAGCATCACAGTGTTCAGAGGACATGACTGATATTCACTTAAATAGCCATCTAGGGTTAAGCAGGCTTTTGCTGTATAGCATAATATTCTAGGCATTCGAAATTTGACTTATGTGCAGCTAGAGACCTATATTGCAGGCATAAAATGAGGATTCTAATCCAGTCTTCTCCGTTACTAGCTATGTATTCTTGAGCTTGTCACTCACAATTCTCAGTATAAAATTTCTGCACAAATATGTATTGAACACAATGTATTTGAGTGACAAAGATAAATAAGATATGGTCCTTTTTTATTATTACACAAATAAGGAAATTGAAGCCATTGTACTATGTGATCTCTAAGGCTCTTTTAAAAACAGAAAATCTTTATTTGACCATGCCCTATGTTTCATATATTTTAATTATTATATATAACAGATGTATTGGTGTTTCAACAGTTTGGAAAGGTTTTCCTGATTGCCAATGATTTGTCACTTCTTAAATGTAATGGGGAAAGGAAGAAGAGTTAGCCTTTGCCAAAATTTCAGCTCCTGTAGGCACCTCTCCAGTGCTGTACTGTTTCAACTGAGATACAGTATGAATAGTTTACTTCAGTTTCAAATCTGAAAGGTCATCTTCTACCTTAATGAGTATTGATATTAGTAAGGTTCAACTACCTCCTTAAAACCCATGAGAATTCTCTAAAGAATTCTAAGATGACAGTTTGAGATGTGGCAGGTAGAAAAACAAGTTACTATATGGTGAGATATACTTTAACTTAGGTGTATCAATGTGCAATGATATATGCTACACCAGCTGCACAGAAAAACAAAAGAGAGGCCATCTCTTATATGCTCTTACACTTTTGAAAGGAGAAAGAGGAAAGATAAATGGGCAGGTTCTATGTCAATAAAGTAGGACGTGAATGTGACTTTTGAGAACACTTGATGGAAGTCAAATAGCATTTGTGAAGGGCAATAAGTTTATCTAATGACTAGATTTACCCCATCTCTTTTGACTGGTAGGCCTCTTTTCCAGGGAATACCCTCAAGAGTATCTTTTTTAAAAATATTTTTTTATTGAGTTCAGAGAGGAAGGATGTGGAGAGATAGAAACATCAATGATGAGAGAGAATCATTGATCGGCTGCCTCCTGCATGCCCGCTACTGGGGATCTAGTCCGTAACCCGGGCATGTGCCCTTTACAGGAATTGAACCTGGTACCCTTCAGTTGGCAGGTGGATATTCTATCCACTGAGCCAAACTGGATATGGTGTACCCCAAAGACCATCGTAAAGAAGAATTACTATTACCTGTAACTGAAGTATGAGGATGGCAGAAAAAAACTTCAAAGATAAAAACGAAGATGCAATGACGTAAGGACCAATATTTTAGCTTGTTCATTACTCATTGATTACATCTTCATGCTTCCCTTTCTAAATAATACAGCTATTTTGTAAGAGAGGGCTTTGATGTTTTTGTGTTTGCTTGTTAATTTGTTTGTATGATTCTTTTTTAAAATATATTTTATTTATTTGTTTTTTACAAAGGAAGAGAGAGGGATAGAAAGTTAGAAACATCGATGAGAGACATCAATCAGCTGCCTCTTGCACGCCCCCTACTGGGGATGTGCCCGCAGTCAAGGTACATGCCCTTGACCAGAATCAAACTCGGGACCTTTCAGTGCGCAGACCGACGCTCTATCCACTGAGCCAAACTGGTTTTGACTATATTATTCTTTTTATAACGTCAGACTAATCCCTTAAAGGTTCATAGCAATGATGGAATGTTAGGACTTCTTCCAACTCTCTCCTGTCATTACATTTAGGATTAAATGTGTTTAGGTAGAATCATGGCAGTATGATTCAGTGTTAGGACCCCAACAGTGAGTTTGAGGCATTTCAAGATATTTTTTTATTAACACAAAGTCCTGTCATTTAAAGAAAAATACAACTCTGCATAAAAAAGATAGAGATAAGTTTAGACTAAAAACCTTATATGAATAATTCCAGTAAATTTATATTTATATAATATATATGTGCATAATATACATACATACATATACACACATTTGTATAAATATGTACAGTATGTCTACCAAGACACATTGCACTCAATTAATATTAAACATCACAATTGGCAAAAATAATATGAATCAGTCTTCTATACTAATATACTTCTTTTTTCCTCCTTTCTTCCTACTTTCATTAAACATTTACTGTGCCCTACTACCTCTGGCTCAGTGAATAGAGCATATGCTCACGAACTGAAGGGTCCTGGATTTGATTCTAGGACTTTGGTTACAGGCTCAACCCCAGCCCTGGTCGGGGTGTATGCAGGAGGCAAATAGTTAATGTGTCTCTCTCACATTGATCTTTCTATTTCTCCGTCTATCCCCCTCCTTTCTACTCTCTTTAAAAAAAATCAATAGAAAAATATCCTTGGGTGAGGATTAACAAAAAACAAATAAAACAAAACAACAATAACAACAACAACAACAAAAACAACATTTACTAAGCACTTTCAATGTGTCAGACACTGTACTAGCTGCCATCTACAGGATAACAATGAGTAGTTATTCATAATCCCTGCACTCAAAGAGTTCACAGTCTACTGTCCATGAACCTTCTCACCATTCCTATTAACTGATTGTTAGGCAAGTCTATTATAGCAGTAATCATTGATTGGTAAGAGGGCACAGATAAGTGACAAATCAAATTAGAATGACAACTGAAAAAGCACAAAACTGTCCAATATCTTTGTCTTTCTGTAAGGTTAAGCCATCATTCTTAACTCAAAGTTGAAGTACTGACTTCAGCTCAATATAATTAAGAATTTTATCCTTTCTGAAAATAGAGTGGGATAACTTTTAGAACTGTAATTCTCTATCACTTTGAATAAGCAAATATAAGTTTGTGCATGTTTGCTTAGGACATATACAATGTAGAGTTTGACATATATAATGTCTAGTTTCTCTTCAAACTCTAAATAATGATTATATTTAAATAAAGTAACACGGAGCCCATTCTATCTCTTTCTCCATCCTCCAGTTCAATCACTGTCTATCATTTTAGGTTAGGGTCCAGTGAACAAAGAGCAGGATCAAGCTCCATATTAAGAAACTGTGGTGCTATAAAGCTATTTTTCCTTCATTGTCTCCAGTCCTAAAGCTTAGAATAAATAAAATCTGTCTGTGACTTTTTTTTTTTTGAGGGGGGAGGTTTATATACCCTGAATTTGATATATGTCAGGAATTCTGGGGATTTGAAATATAATTAAACTGTGATAAAAAGGAGTAAGAATCAAACCAAAATCACTGTAAAATTTCTTATCTTAGTTCCTGATAAGAACCATTTAGGGAAAATAAACCCCTTGATATAACACTACCCTGATGCATTTTCTTCATTTGCAATGCAGAAAAATTTTTTCAGTTGAATCAAAACTTCATTTTTCTGCTGAGGCAAACATTCACATATATTTTTATTTGCTATGGTTTGTTGTTCATTTTTGGCAGCCTCTTCTGAATATAACATCCAGTCAAGTGAATGCTCTCCCTGCAGACCTTATGCCATTATTTACAATAGAATAATAAAATTTTAAAAATAAGTAAACTTTTATACTCACTAAGATAATGCAAATATAAGCTTTCAGCTGCAGATACCACAAAATACACACACACAAACATGCATATGCATACATGCACATGTATGCACAGGGTAAAAAGTTAACATATGTTCTGATCTCATCCACTTTTACCATTTCAACCATTACCCCTAGTAACTAAAGCTGTAATTTTTATCACTATATCTGTCTTATATATAAATCATCTCTACCTGACTTTTGCACATCACTCTGAAATATCAAAAGCATATCTAGCATAACATCAAATGTGACTCCCCCTCTCTTTTCTCTCTTTGTGATTTATATTACTGTAAAGAAAACATTATTTTTCTAATCACTCGAATTGCAAACATTTCATCTGACTCTTGCCCTTCATTTTGTCTGTTCACATGTAGCTTATCATCATATTATGTTGACTCCTCATTTGCAGTGGCTATCACCTTCTTTTGCCCATGGTTTCTATGCTATTTTAGAGTTTTTTATCATCATTAGTCTTAAGTATGGCAGCAATTTTCTACATGGGTTTTATTCAGTCTCATCCTTTCCAATCTACTTCACAAAACCCTACCAAACAAAAGATAATATGCTACATGAAAACAACATTTGCACACATCATATTTTCTCAAAAACTGTCAGTGGCACTCCCAGTTATTTAAAGGACAATGTCTGAAATATGTGGCCCAAAATTCAGGCTGAGCTATAATTCTTTAATATTATTATTACTAGTGGCCTAGTGCATGAAATTCATGCACAGTGCAGGGGGGGGAGGGTGTTCCTCAGCCCAGCCTGCACCCTCTCCAATCTGGGACCCCTTGAAAGATGTCCTACTGCCAGTTTACAGGGTTCAGGCATCAGACATCCCTCTAGCAATCCAGGACTGCTGACTCCAAACTGCCTCCCCTGCCAGCCTGCTCATCCCAGCTGCATCCCCTGCTGGCCTGCTCCCTCCCACTTTCCCTCCCTAATGGTCTGCTCACCCCCAACTGCCCCCTGTTGGCCTGCTCACTCCAACTGCCCCCCTGCTGGCCTAATCACCTCCAACTAACCACCACTGATGGCTTGCTTGCCCCAACTGGCCCCTCCCGCTGGTCTGCTTGCCCCCAACGGCCCCGCCCCCCACCAGCCTGATCACCCACAACTGCCCTCCTCCCTTGGGCTTTAACCCCCTCTACCTCGGCCCGGCCACCATGGCTTTTTCCAGAAGAACATCCAGAAGGTCTTCTGTAAGGTCTCCCAGTCTAATTAGCATATTATCCCTTTATTAGTACAGATAGAGGCCTGGTACACAAATGGGGGCTGGCTGGTTTGCCCTGAAGGGTGTCTTGGATCAGGGTGGGGGTTCCCTTGGGGTATGGGTCTGGGCAAGGGGCCAGTGGTGGTTTGCAGGCTCACCACTCCCCCATGCGGTGAGGGTCCTCCCTGTGGGGACGTGGCCAGCCTGGGTGAGGGGCTGGGGCTTTTTGAAGGCTGACCACACCCCCCAATGGGGACTCTTACTCCATGGGGGAGGGTAGCCATCCTGGGTAAGGGGATGAGGGCTGTTTTCTGGCTGGCCATAGTGCCTTCAGGGTGAAGGGTCCCGCTTGGGTGCCTGGCCAGCCGGATGAGGGGCTGATGGCTGTTTGCAGGCTGGCCACGTGCCCCCGTGACCCAATCTCCCAGCCTCTCTTTTTTATATATATTTTTTTCCAGTGGCTCCTTGAGTGGAGGCCAGGGCCTGATGGAAGCAGGTATCTTGGATTTATTCATCTTCTATAATTGAAACTTTGTACCCTTGAGTGGAGGCCAGGGCCAGCCAGTGCGGGTGGGAAGCTTGGCTTCCTCCATCGCCTGTGGAAACCCACTCCTGCTCACTCCAGCTCCAAGGCCACTGCCAACATTGTTGGGTTAATTTGAATACTCTCTCTGATTGTCTGGTGGTCAATTTGCATATTTCTCTTTTATTAGAGTAGATTTTACATTAATCAAAGAGGCATATTGTTTAACCTTGTCACATTATAAAAAGGGCCTGAACTAGGAGAAATACTGTGTAATAAAGAAGAATATAGATTTTTAGTTGAGGTCTATGCCTCTCTGCCTGTCTTTGTTTATACCATTCTCTCCACACAGAAATTATCACTGATCCTTTCCTTGCCAGGATATGCCTACCCATCCCTAGTAAGTGTTTATGTCCACAGTCATCACTCAAATGATTGTCTCTAGCTTTATTGTCTGGGTTACATACATGTATTTAGCATCATCTGCCTTATATTTAAATGATCTCTCTAAGTAGCATTTCAGTCCCCACTTAGATTGTCAGATAACTAAGGTGAAGACAAGGCCTGGTACTACTTTGTACCTCTCGAATACTAGCCAAGTGCTCCATACATGCTGATGATTGATTATTGAGTATTTACTAAAATTTTGCCTTTGTCCAGTTCAGGGTAAAACACTTGACTAGATTTAATTCTATATTTTATTGATGCAAGTTTGTGTGTATATGTGTAGACCCAGGTGAAATTAGCCTGATTTTCCTATAAACCATAACCTGCAGAGCCATACCTAGCATCTCTATGCAGATTGTTTCAAACTTTGTCTCTTTTAAGCACATCAGCCAAAATTTTGGTTCAAAGTTATTTAAAGTTATTTGTATTTTATGATCCTATGAAGACTTCACATTGCAACTGCTGAGCTTTAAAAACACAGAAACTAGAAAGAGGGTGCAAAAAACTGCCATCTGTCCCTATAAACAATTATCAGTCGGCCATCTGCCCATATACTGGGTAATGATTTTAATGCTGGTGATATCTGATTGTAATACTCTCTCTCCATAGAGCCAAAGAAGGGAACCCATTAAAAAGTGCTGATCCTTCTAGTTGTTGACTGTGAATGTTTTCTCCCATACAAAAACCTGTCATTTAATTAATATCTCTATGCTTTTCACTATGTATTGAAATTATTCTTTATATATGCCCTATTTGCAGATACCTGAATATCTGCAAATAGCTACCTCTATCTACAAATTACTAAAAGAAGTTAGTGCAAGTGTAAAATATCATTTAGACCCATTCAAAATGAACAAAAGTATCCAACACATTATAAAAGAGAGCTAACTGTAAAGGGATTAACAATTAACTCAGGTCAAGCTAAGCAGAGTACAGAAACCCACAATCAAGTGAAAACCAGTTCACCTGCCTCTTAAAAGTAATTCCACATGTTTCACGACCCAGTGTAATCCGCCTAATGCATTCATTGCTTTGTTTATTTTCTGCTATCAAAACTGAGGTAAATTAGCATTTGAGTGACAGTGAATTATTCTTTGAATCTGAGCAGACTCCATCCAGTCATTTAAAGCAGGGCATGGCTATTGGACAATGCATAGATTTTTATGTGTGACTTAAGGTCTTGCTTACGATATTAAATCTGAGTCATAGTTCACTTGGTCCAGGTTCTTTTTAAACACAGCTGTTTCAAAAGATATGATGTTTTGTTAGTTCATAGCCTTTATCAATAACATAAATCTAAAGATTGGAAGTATTAACAAAATGGGCTATATAGATTTTCAGCCAGTGCCATTTCTTGAGAGCCTTATTTAACTAAGTTTCAAATCATAATGCTCTATACCGACTTATTTGTCCTGAAATTATTTATTATTTGTGTGTAGATTATTTTTTAAAAAATGGTTTCAGCATATTTGCTGTTTAATAAATTTTGTGAGATAATTAAAAACAAACAACAATAATATAGATAACTAAAGGCAAACCAAAAAAGTTTAGGTAAACATAACTGAATTTTTAATGCAAAAAATGTTGGAACTAGTTTGTTTTTAATTGAATTTATTGAGACAATATTGGTTAATAAAACTATATAGATTTCAGGTGAATAATATATCAACTTTATTGCATTGTGTATTCACTACCCCAAATCAAGTCTCCTTTCATCACTATTCATCCCTGCTTTACTCTCTTCTACCACCCCCCACTCTCTCTTCCCTCTGGGTATTCACAATACTGTTGTCAGTGAATTTTTATTCTTTGCTTAATCCCTTCACCTTTGTCATCCTCCTGCACTGTTGATGAGAATGCAGATTGGTTGATAGGAAGCAGTATGGATTTTACCTCAAAAGTTAAAAATGGAATTGTGAAAAATACCCAGCTATTCCACTTCTGGGAATATACTGGAGAAACCTGAAGCAATAATTTGAAAGAATATATACACCCTATATTCATTGCAGTATTACTTACAATAGCAAAAGTGTGGAAGCAGCCCAAGTGCTGATCAGTGAATGAGTGCATACAAAAACTGTAGTGTATTTCCTCAACGGAATACTACTGGGCTATGAAAAAGAAGGAAATATAAATATCATATTATCTCACTCATTTATGGAATATGATGAACAAAAAAAACCTGATGAACAAAAAATGATCCAGAGACAGAGAAACATCGATCAGACCATCAAACTTCAGAGGGAAGGTAGGGGAGGGTGGGGGTAAGAGAGAGAGAGATCAAACAAAGGACTTGTATGTATGCACATAAGCCTAACCAATGGACACGGACAACAGGGGGGGTGAGGGCATGAGTGGGGGTTGGGGGAGTTATGGCGTGAGAAGGACACATATGTAATACCTTTATCAATAAATAAATTAAAGCCCTGAAAAAAGAAGGAAATCTTACTTTTTGAGTCAATAAGGGTGGACCTGGAGAGTATTATGCTAAGTGAAAAAAGCTAGTTATCTATCTTATTTTTCTTTGTTTTTATAAGCAACATGGCTTCACAGACATCTTGCTTAAGTAATGGGCTCCTACAATATAGCCCACTAAAACTACCTTGGAAATTTTCAGATAGCTGATAAAAGATAATAAAAACTTTCTCAGACATTCTGCATAATATGAGCATTAGTTATTCTAGGATGTGAGAAACGATGCTGCAAATTTTGGATCTATAAATAAGCATCATCCCCATAGAAACTTCAGGGGCTGGAGTTTCAATGGCTGTTAAAACCCAAAAAAGGATTCATGCTTATCTATAAAATCCAGCTTCTTTGATTTGTCAAATGATGTTAAATGATGTGTAAAATAAAAAGACAATTTAGAACTAATATATGTTCATGAAGCAAATTTTATCAATAATTTTAAGTAAATAAAATGTAAAAGTTCAATGTCTTACAGAAAAATATTTAAATGAGAGATATGTTTATTATTGTTGCTTTATATATATATGATAATTTTTTCCTGCACCTGTCAATTTTCAATACATTGGTAGTGTTACTTACGTTGTAATAATCATAATACTATCATTTAAGATTAAAAGTATAAAATCTCCATGTCATTCAGACATTCATTTGAAATCTTTGCTTTCTATTTTTTTCTAATTTTTTCTGGGAATAACAGAAATTTATTTGTGATGATCTTGACACATCAGGTGTGAAAAAAAACATTAATAAAGCAGATATACCTGTCACTGCGCCATTATGGTTATGAAAAGATAATGAGTGGATCTAATCTATCTGTTTCAATTACGTTTTTCACCAGTCAATTGATTCATTTCCACTAGCTAACTCTGTAGCCTGCCAAAGAACTTTGCTAAAGAAAAGACTCCTGGGCTCTGTTACTGCAGTGGGATATTGCTTGCTGATTTTAGATTCCTGCAGCTGTTGCTCTTTCATACAGAGTGGTCCCCTCTATAAAAGCTCAAATGCTACTGAAATAACAATATGTATTGGATATTCAGAAAGTCCTTGGTCAAAGAGTGAAGAAAGTGCAGTAAATGCCTGAGAGTCAGAGAGACCTGCATTCTTGCACTATATATTTTGTAAATTAGATGTTTGAGTTGTGTCTGTTAATAAATAGTTTATACACCTAAAAAAATGCCCACTGGAGTTGACAGATATCACTAACATTAAGTTATGGAAACCACTCCATTTCATTCATCATGTATTCTAAATAATAGCAATTTACATTCATTAAAATAGAGGATTCCTCTTAAGATATGTAAAGATGTATGCCTACTTTTTTCTTGGGCATAGGTACTCTGCTTAATAACTTGTAGCTGAAAAGTCTTTAACATATACCCATGCCAATATAAATACTATGCTGGCTCCAGTCCTTTCTTTAAAAATAGAAACAATGGGCCTTGGCCAGTTTCTCAATGATCTCAATGATTAAGATTGTTGTGTCCCTCCCCCCTCCCCCCCCACACACTTTCACCAAAAGGTTTCGGGTTTGATTCCAGTTAAGAGCACATACCTAGGTTGCAGATTCCAATCCTGACTCAGGTCATGGTGCATATGGGAGGCAACGAATTAAAGTCTCTCTCTCTCTCTCTCTCTCTCTCTCTCTCTCTCTCTCTCTCTCTCTCTCTCAAAATCTATGGGAAGAATATCCTAGAGTGAGGATTAACAGAACTAAACAATTAAAACCAATGGTTACACAAACCTGCAATCACATACACTACTAGTTGTCCTATTGTTTGTCTACTCAGCAACCATTCTTTCCTTATTCTTTGCAATCCATGTGCTAATTTTTTCAGCTATTTATTGGATGATCCAAGCCTTCAGAGATCTTCTCTCTCCAGTCTTATGGGACACATTGTAATTAGTTTAAGCCAATCAAGACAATCCCATTTTTCTTCCCAGAGGAATGTGAGAGTAGGCTTTGTGGTATAGGTTTACTTCTTCACAATAAAAGAATCTGTGAAAATAAATATACAAATATCTGATGCCTGGATTACAAAATGTCTCAACCATTATGCAAAAACAGGTAACCAAATTGCTAGGACTGGTGGAATAGAAGAAACCAACTTGGATCCTTGATGACATTATACAATCTCTTAATTAACCAATCCTTGGCATATCAAAGCTTTTTCTCTTTATTTTTTCCATCACAATTAATCCCCCGTACCCACTTCCACCTTCATCTAACCCTCTTGTGCCCCCTATAATCACCAAACTTTTGTCAATGTCCATGAGTTCTTTCGCTTTTTTTCTCAATCCTTCCATCCTCACACATTCCCACACCAGAGTTAATTTGCCTTATCTCTACGTAAGACTCTGTCTCTATTTAGCTGTTAATTCTGTGTGTTCATTAAATTCCACATATTAGTAAAATCATATGGTATTTCTCTTTCTCTGACTGGCTCAGTTTCATTTAGCATAATATTCTCTAGATCCATCCACAGTTTCAAAGGGCAAATTTTTCTTTCTTTTTTAAAGCTGAGTAGTAATCCACAGTGTAAATGCATCATAAATGCTTTATCTACTCATCTACTGATGGACACTTGGGCTACTTCCAAATCCTGGCTGTTGTAAATAAATGCTGCATTGAACAGAGGGGTGCATATATTCTTTCAAATTAGTGTTTCAGGTTTCTTCATATATATTACTCAAAGTGGAATTGCTGGATTATAAACTATTCCATTTTTAAAATTTTGGCATAACTAAATATTGCTTTCCTCAGTGATTGCACCAATCTGTATTCCCACCAACAGTGCACAAGGGGTCCCTTTTCTCCACATCCTTGCCAACACGTGTTGTTTGTTGATTTATTGATGATAGCCATTCTATCACATGTGAGATGATATCAGATTGCAGTTTTAATTTGCATTTCTCTGAAGATTAGTGACTTGGAGGATCTAATCATATGTTGGATCTCTCTAAGTTCTCTTTGGAGAACTGCCTATTCAGGTTCTTAGCTCATTTTTAAATTGGAGTTTTAGTTTTTTTGGGGTGTTGAGTTTTATAAGTTCTTTATAAATTTTGAATATTAACCCTTTATCAGATGTATTATTGAATATGTTCTCCCATTCAGTGGGTTGTCTTTTCATTTTGTTGATGGTTTCCTCTGCTGTGGAAAAACTTTTTAGTTTGATGTAATTCCATTTGTTTATTTTTTCTTTTATTTCCCTTGCCCAAGAGATGCATCAGAAGTATTGCTACAAGAAATATCTGAGATGTTACTGTCTATGTGTTGGGAAGCAAGAGACTTGGTTGGAAAGTTTGTAAGGAGGAAATTCCAAGAAAAGGGAAGTATGTGGAAAGCCACCCACCCTGTTTACCAAACTTCCAACTTAGGGGAGTGTCCAAGGTAGAGCCCCTAATTATTTCTTGTCCTTTCCAAATAAGTCTGTGCATGTGCAGACTCCTGGGAGTTTGAGGGAATCCTAATGCTTAATCTTTGGGTGTCCTTAAAATACTTTTGTCCTCCCAATATTATTTACCCTAGTGATTATATCTGAAACTGCTGCTACAATAAAAGCCTAATGAGGCAGGCAATCAAAGCTTCCTGGTTCCTTCAGCCAGGCAGTCCTTTAGCCCTCTCTTTCACAGCAAATATATGAATAATCCATTCATCCATCGCTCAGGGTCTGCTGGTCAGCCCCTGGCACCTATGTTTCCTTTTAATATTTTGATGGTTTATAGTCTAAAATGTTGTCTTTAATTCATTTTAAGTTTATTCTTATTTGTGTATCTGTCCAATTTTCTCAACACAATTTATTGAATAGACTATCTTTACCCCATTGTATGCTTTTGCCTCCTTTGTCAAATAGAAATTGACAATAAAGCCATGGATTTATTTCTGGGATTTCTATTCTGTTCCATTTATCTATGTGTTTTATTTATTTTTTAAATATATTTTATTGATTTTCCACAGAGAGGAAGGGAGAGGGATAGAGAGCTAGAAACATCGATGAGAGAGAAACATTGATCAGCTGCCTCCTGCACTCCCCTTCCCCCCCAACCCCCGGGGAATGTGCCCGCAACCAAGGTACATGCCCTTGACCAGAATTGAACCCGGGACTTTTCAGTCCGTAGGCTGATGTTCTATCCACTGAGCCAAACCAGTTTGGGCGTGTTTTATAGTTTTTATGCCAGTACCATGTTTCCACTAACTTGCATTTTCTTTAATTTATTTCTTTAGTGTCTTATAATTTTCTGAGTATAGGTCTTTTACATCCTTGGTTAATTTATTCCTGAGTATTTTATACTTTTTGAAGCAATTGTTAATGTTGTTGTTGTTATTATTGTTGTTGTTTTTTCCCTTTCTAATGGTTCATTATTGGTATGTAAAAATGTAACTGATTTCTGGATATTTATTTTATGTCCTGCTACCTTACTGAATTTAATTATTAGTTCCAGTAGATTTTTGGTGAAATATTTATGGTTTTCTATACACCCTGTATGTCTTCTGCACATAATGTCAGTTTTACTTCGTCCTTCCCAATTTGGATGACTTTTATTTCTTCTTCTTTCCTGATTGCTGTGGCTAGACCTCCTAGTACTATGTTGAATACTAGTGGTGAAAGCAAACATCCCTGTCTTACTCCCAATCTTAAGGAAATACTTGTAGTTTTTGAGTATGGTGTTGGATGTAGGTTTATCATATATGGCCTTTATTATACTGAGGTATAGTTTCTCTATTCCCAGTTTGCTGAGAGCTTTTTTTGTAAATAGATGCTGGATTTTATCCAATGCTTTTTCCGTATCTATTTATATTATCTCTAGAGGCCTGGTGCATGAATTTGTGCACAGGTGGGGTCCCTCGGCCTGGCTGGCTATTGGGGCGGATTGGGGCTGGCTGTCTGGGTGAGGGGTGAGGGAGGAATGTGGGAGGTTGGCTATGGGAGCACACTGACGACAGGGGGCAGCTCCTGCATTGAGCATCTGCCCTCTGATAGTGCACAGCATAGCTACTGGCCAGTTGCCTAGTTGTCTAGTCATCCAGTCATAACAATCTCTTAAGCTTTTATATATATAGATGCAGATTTTATTCTTCATTTTTTTAGCATCTCAGAGTTTCATATTTATTTTCTTTTAAAATGTTTATTAAAGTATAGCTGGAATACAAGATTATGTTAGTTTCAGTTGTATAACATAGTGATTTGACATTTATGTATCTTATGATGTGATAACCACAATAAGTCTAGTAGTCATCTGTCATAATGCAATGTTATTACAATATAATTGACTATATTCCTGTGCTTTATACTACAGCTTCTTGGCTCTCCAGGTATTCATGAAGTTTGTACCTCTGTTCTCCTTTCCCCTTCCATTCATCCAAAGTGAAATTGCTGGGTTGTATGGTAGTTCTGTTTTTAATTTTTCCATAGTGGTTGTACTAATATATAATCCCAATGACAGTGCGCAAGAATTTTCCATAGTGGCTATACTAATATATAATCCCAATGACAGTGCACAAGAGTTCTCCATGTCTTGCCAACACTTGATATTTGTTTCCTTTTTGATAATAGCCATTATAACAAGCATGAAGTGATATCTTATTGTGATTTTAATAGTATTTGCATTTCCATTATGATTAGTGATGTTGAGCATCTAATCATATTTGTTGGCCATCTGAATATCTTCTCTTGAGAAATGTCAAGTCATATACTCAGCCCATTTTTAAATTGGGTTTGTTTGTTTTTATGCTGAGTTGCACAAGCTCCTCTTATATTTTAGATATTAAGATTCATATTTCTTAAGTGAGATAATAAAATGTTCTGACTGTTCTAACAACTTAGAATATTTTTTTGCATTTGCAGCTACAAAAATATAAGATATATAAATGTGTGTAAGCATATTTAATTAAGTGAAATAGAAGATATCAGAGACACAAATTAAATATTTTATAGATTCTACTATTAAAATAAAAATGTTCCACTTGAAAGTTTGGGAATCTTATTTTCTTTCCTATTATAGCACATAAAGGACACTAAAACTTTCTAATTTGCTTATTTATATGAATAGTTCTAAATAGAGAGATCTGCATTTTGTTTAATGCTGTAGCACCTGTCAACTTTTAACCAAATTTTAATTATCTGCTTGAATGTTTAGTCTATCCCAGTGGTTGGCAAACTATGGCTCACGAGCCACATGCGACTTGTGAGCCACAGATTGCCATTCTTTAGACTAATGAGTTTGCCATCCACTGGTCTATTCCATCCCACATATCCCACATTATTGAATTTTATGTGCAATTTATTAAAATAACCAGTTAATTTGAATTTCTATACATATTATAGAGATACAGCTCTGAACTACTTTATATAATCTTATATTTGATTTACAGAAACTACAAATACTAATGTATTATGTCACTATATGAGAATATCATGAGTTATGAAGAGAGTGCCAGGTTCCCCAAATGACAGCTCAATATGATAACCTATTTTTTTTTCATAAGGGTTAGTTGTGGGTGTCACTCTCAACCAAGGGCCACAGTTATATCAGTCTATATTCCCTAGCAGAAAGCATCTTTAGAAACAAGAACAAAATTATCAACTGAATCAAAGTCATTCTGGCCCATAACTATTTAATCCTCTCTTCTCTACCTCTTCATTGAACAAGTCTCAAATTAAATCAGTCCCCAAGTTCATTTTTGCCTGTATTATTTTCTGAACATTGTACTAGATACTGGGTGTTGATAGTGAAAAAAGATGCACAAAATCCTGGTCTGAAGTTTGTAGTATAGTGTTATCATGCTGTTTTTGATGCCATACTCTCTACCATCATTCTAGTCCAGATGTTTTTGTGCCCTCCATGTGGCCTCTCACTTATTTATACAATATATTTGGAAGATATGCACAGTTGTTCCCTATTGCTTATAGAAATCTGAAGAATGTTTTTGACTGACATGCAGAGAGTTTGGATTATTTGTTTAGAAGATGAATTTACAAGCAAATATCTTGGTTTCAGCTGTAAGACTCTCCAAAATTTCACCCAATTCTATATGTCCATTTTTTTTTCTAACACTGTCTTAAAGAAACCATGACACTGGTCTGGCTAAACTATCCATTATCCTGAGAATTGGCCACAAGCATTTATGATATCCTAAATTGCAATGTAGACTGGATTTACCAATAGAAACAAATCACACTGGCTTTTAGGTATTGTTGAAATATTGCTATAAGTAGACATTTCAAGCATATTGTTGGTTAAAGCTTAGAAACCCAAGCATCAAGCAGTTATAATATTAGAACCCAAACCCAAAATTCATTTTGCCATAGAAACTAACTATTGTACTACAAACACATTTTTGGAACACAAGTAATTTGGAGGTTCAGTATTAAATGATTGTTTATACAAAATATCACAGTTCTGATTTTTCAAAACATTAAATATCACTATTTCTACTTTTACTATAGTTTTGCAAAAGTACATGTTAGCACTAAGCCTGGGCAAGTGTTCCGTAGTGTTCAGGAACCATCTATAATGATATTTTTTATATTCTTTGCCTCCTCTCTTCAAAGTTTAACCTCACCTCAAATTTGGTTAACTAGAAAGTCCTATTAAATGCTCTCTGGATATTTCAAAATTTACTATCTTTGCAGGGCCAAACTAAAATGATTTATTCAGAAGGAAAATTGTGTTGCTATCAATGTAACTTATAATAATTTCTTACCCAGCTATTTTGATAAAATATTTCCATAGTGGTTCATTTATGCTGCATTTCTTTGCATAGATTAAATTTTAACCAGAAAATAGTTAAGGACATTTGAAGAAAGAAGATGGACTGACTCTTAAGTGAGAGAAAAGGGTAAACGGTTTTTAAGCTCTTCCTAACCTTAGTAAAATTCAAAGCTAAGGGAAAAATCCAAAGAATATCAAACACAATCCAATATTCAATTTGAATATTTTGTCACTTTTTGTGTTTGTTTTCAGTTTTTTTTGGCTTTATTTATTGATTAT
The DNA here is from genome assembly GCA_004026805.1 of Lasiurus borealis. Lineage (NCBI taxonomy): Eukaryota > Metazoa > Chordata > Mammalia > Chiroptera > Vespertilionidae > Lasiurus > Lasiurus borealis. The sequence continues at coordinate 59,142 of PVJN01001034.1, read as the reverse complement.
TATTATTTTTCCCTATTGCCCTCCCAACCCCCAGTACATGCCCTCATCTGTCTTCCCCTCCAACCCCCCCTCCCCCATTGCCCTGTATCCACTGGCTATGCCTACACAGATGCATACAAGTCCTTCGGTTGATCTCCTACAGGCCCTTCCCCCACAACCTCCCCTGCCTTCCCACTGTAGCACAACAATCTGTTCATTGCTTCTTTGCTTCTGCATCTGCTTCCCCACTACTCCCTGATTCTTGTCTTTAAAAACATCTTGCCCCTTTAGGCAAGAAATAAACCCACAAGAGGAAAAGAAAAATGTTTGAGTCCCAATTTCAATGTCCGATAGCACTGAGTCCCAGTTTCAATGACAAACAGTTCTTTATGTGTACATAATATCAATGGTATCTGGATGGTGGACAAATGGTGGCAATGCCGGTCCTACTCTCTCTGGTTTGGTCCTAGGCATCCTGTAGCGATGCACAGCTGCTGACTGCTAGCATGGCAAGGTGTCATCAGGATCTTCCATATCTGGACTGTTTCTCCTCTTGTCTTCGTGGTTGGAGCAGAACTGTCTGTTCCTCTCTATTCCAGGTGTCCACATGGTCTTGGAGTTGTTTTCTGAAAGCATATAAACATATTCTCAAACAAGAGTTAATAAAGGAATCTTTTCTGTAAAAGTGACTTGGGGTCTTTTCTATTTTTGCCTACCCACTTTTCCTTTGGATTATTTTAACACCATGTGTGTTTTTCATGGGCGCCTTGCTGTTAGTATTACAAATGGAAATTAATTTTCTATAGTGAAAATTTTCTAGATGTAATTTACTTACCAGATACTTTTCCTTACATAGTTCTTACTCTCCCCCTTTTTTTGATTAATGGAGAATTTGGTAAAAATTTTAATGCAATTTTGATAACTTTAAATTTTAATATTTTGCACACAAATATGCCCGTTTTATGTTCTTTGAATATTAAGCAATTTTGCCATGAGATGAGCTATCAATAGAAACTTTAATTAATACTTTAGAAACAGCTTTTTGTCCAGTACACTTAAATTTTCTTGAGTGTTCGCTTATTTCAGTTCGCCAATTTAAATTAATCTGAAAGCTTGATAACTCTTTTTTTTAATATATTTTATTAAATTTTTTTAGAGAGGAAGGGAGAGAGATAGAAAGTCAGAAACATCGATGAGAAAGAGACATCAATCAGCCGCCTCGTGCACACCCCACCGTGGAGATGTGCCTGCAAGCAAGGTACATGTCCCCAACCAGAATCATACCTGGGACCTTTCAGTCCACAAGTCAATGCTCTATCCACTGAGCCAAACCGGCCTCGGCTTGATAACTCTTTTATGTCAAATTTAATACTCTACCAACAATCTTAGATTACCCTATATATATATATATTAGTGGAAATGTTTATTTGCTTTCTTGAGTAGGCATTGAGCATTCCTAGTGCTAGGCTGAATTTAGATAGAGGGCAGCTGCTGTCGGCATGTTTCTGTCTGTTACCTGGGTCCCGATCTGTGCTTAGCATGGGAAGCGAGGTATCTGTGGGGGCAGGAGACCTCCCTCAGAAGGGGTGAAGGTTCAGACCCCTGCAAGGTTGGGGGGTGAGAGTCTGTGCCCCACCTCTGTTGACCTCCAAGTTCTCTCCTGATGGCCCCTCTGCTACTGTGCCTGTCTTAGGTCATTCCTTCCCTCAGGAATCTTACTGGTCTCTGGTTAACCATCCCCTGGGGCCAAGCAGTGTGTTGTGAGGTTCAGTTCTGTTTCCATGGTAGCCTATGCTCCCGTGGCCCCCATACCCAGCTGCCTTGGGGATCCCATCGCCTGCTTTGGGGGGGGGCTGCACTGATCACTTAACTCGAGAAATTCAGGTTCCTTCACAGGGAGGGCTCAGCTCTCACCATTTGGTGAAAAAAAGATCCATTATAACAGCCACCTGGAGGCTTTAACCTCAGCTTGAATAGAGAGCTTAGGCTATAGCTGGGGGTCATTGGGTTGTGAGAAGAGGGTCCCTCTTGGCAAAAGAGGAAAGAAGGGCCAGTATAGAACACTCAAGTGTCTTCCCAGTGACTTAATTCCTTCTGAAAGGGATTAAATCCTTTTATGTCCTTTTTAAAATTGCTGCTAAACATTCAAAGAATTAGTTTGTAAGTTTGGGATAGATGTACAATATGCTGTTGTGAAATATCAAACATTAAATTATATTGTAGAATAATATCATGTAAGGATATTCTTTGCTCTAGGCCATGGCAATTCAATTTTAAACGAGCTTACAATTTCTTTAAGTAACTTTATATAAACTTTGTCAGGGCAGCAAAAACACAGATTACTTATCTTTGCTCAAAAGGCCAAATATATTGACTTTCAATTACAATCCTTATGGCATTTAAAGGAAACTTCTCTTATTTCCTTCCAAAATGATTTTCATGCTGCAGTGTTTCATTTAAAAATCTTTGTCTCATGAAGCAATTTCTCTTATGGTTATGGTGACCACTGTATGGATTTCCTCTCATGCCCCACCTTCCCCATTGTCTGTGCCCAATGATTATGCTCATATGCATGTATGAAAGTCCCTCTGTTGATCTCGCCCCCTTATTTCCTACAAGCCCCATGTTCCCCCAGGTTTGAGGTTTTGATTGACGTTTCTCACTCTCTGGATCTGACCTTGATCATCAGTATATTTCATTGATTATATTCCACAGATGAATGCGATCATGTGATAATTGTATTTCTCTGCCTGGCTTATTTCACTAAGCATAATGCTTTCCATCTCTATCCATGTTGTTGCAAATGGTAGGAGTTCCTTCTTTTTTATGACAGCGTAGCATTCCATCATGGAGATATACCACACTTTTGTGGGGTTTTTTTAGTTTTTTAAAAATATATATTTTATTGATTTTTTACAGAGAGAATAGGAGAGAGATAGAAAGTCTGAAACACTGATGAGAGAGAGACATCAATCAGCCACCTCCTGCACGCCCCACACTGGAGATGTGCCCGTAAGCAAGGTACATGCCCCCAACCAGATTCGAACCTGGGACCTTTCATTCTGCAAGCCAACGCTCTATCCACTGAGCCAAACCGGTCTCAGCATACCACAGTTTTTAATCCAATCATCTGCTGATGGGCACTTAGGCTGTTTCCAAATCTTAGTTATGGTGAATTGTGCTGCTATGAACAAAGGGGTGCATATGTCCTTTGTGATTGGAGTTTCTAGTTTCTTGGGGTATATTCCTAGAAGTGGGATCACTAGGTCAAATGGGAGCTCCATTTTTAGTTTTTTGAGGAAACTCCATAATGTTCTCCACATTGGCTGCACCAGTCTGCATTCCCACCAGCAGTGCACGAGGGTTCCTTTTTCTCTGCATCCTCATCAACCCTTGTCATGTGTTCATTTGTTGATGATAGCCATTCTGACAGGTGTGAAATGGTACCACATTATTGTTTTGATTTGCAACTCTCTGATTATTAGTGACTTTGAGCAGGTTTTGATATATCTCTTGGCCTTACTTCTGTCTTCTTTTGAGACGTGCCTATTTAGATCAGTTGCCCAATTTTTGATTGGATTGTTTATCTTCTTTTTGAAATTGTATGAGTTCCCTGTAAATGTTAGAGATTAAACCCTTATCATTGATATCATTGGCAAATATATTCTCCCATGCAGTGGGCTTTCTTGTTGTTTTGTTGATGGTTTCCTTTGCTGTGCAAAAGCTTTTTATTTTGATGTAGTCCCATTTGTTTATTTTTTCTTTAGTTTCCATTGCCTGAGGAGCTGTGTTGGTTAAAAAGTTCCTTCTGCATATGTCAGAGATGTTGCTGCCTGTGGATTCCTCTAGTACTTTTGTGATTTCCCATATTATGTTTAAGTCCTTTATCTATTTTGAGCTTATTTTTGTGTATGGTGTAAGTTGGTGGTCTAGTTTCATTTTTTTGTATGTATCTGTGTAATTTTCCCAACACTATTTATTGAAGAGACTGTCTTGACTCTATTGTATATTTGTGCCTCCTTTGTCAAATATTAACTGAGCATAGTGGTTTGGGTTGATTTCTGGGTTCTCTATCCTATTCTATTGATCTATGTGTGTTCTTGCACCAGTACCAGGCAGTTTGAGAACAGTGGCTTTGTAATACAGCTTGAAATCTGGTATTGAGATCCCACATACTTTGTTCTTCTTTCTAAGGATTGCTGCAGCTATTCGGGTCTTTTATATTCCAAAATGAATTTTTGGAAAGATCGTTCTATGTCTGTGAAGTATGCCTTTGCTATTTTCATGGGGATTGTGATGAATTTATAGATTGCTTTGAGTAGGATAGACATTTTGATGATACTGATTCTCCCAATCCTTGAACATGGTATGTTCTTCCATCTGTTTACGTCTTCGTCTATCTTTTCTTTTCACTATCCTATAGTTTTCTGTGTATAGTTCTTTTTCCTCCTTAGTTAAGTTTATTCCTAGGTATCATAATTTTTTGGTGCAATGGTAAATGAGATTGCTGTTTTAGCCTCTCTTCCTGTAAATTCATTATTGGTAAATAGAAATGCCATAGGCTTCAAAACCTGAAAAATAGAACCATACTTGTGACGAGCGTTTGAAATTATGAATACAGGAACTGAAGCTGGAGGAGACCAGAAGTTTCATGAGGATGAGGGAAAAAACCTTGGCACTAAGGACCTTGGAATGCAGGCAAAGTGGGGAATCCCTGGAAAGAAATGATTCTGCATCCCCCCACACCTGAATTCCCAAAAAAGGTGATTTGCAACTCGCCAGATCACCAGACCTGGAACCTGAAGGATGAAGCTCAGCTCCTAAGGGCACAGGCTACTTCTGGTGGACACTGTATCCCCTCATAAAGGGGCGATGAGGGCATCAAAACAAGCCACAGGGGTCCATGCCCTCATCAATTTTACTTTGTAGGGCGTGGAAACAATAAACAAGTCATTGTCAGATGGCACTAAGTACTATGGAGAGCAACAAAAAAATAATCAGAGGAAATGAGTAGAGTAAGTAGGTAGAAGATTTAAAGATAGAGGTCAAGGAAATTTCTCTTAGAAGGTGGCCTTTGAATAAAGACTTAAAGCAAGAGGAAGAACTTATATTCATATACCTATAACCTACAGACAGACACTGGCGCTGTGAAGGCCTCGAGGGGGATGAGCAGGAGTGGAGTGGAAGAGTTCAATGGTGAGGGAGGGGAACATCTGTAATATTTTCAATAAAGATAAATATTTTTAGAAAAAAATGCCATAGATTTCTTGGTGTTAATTCTGTATCCTGCTACATTGCTAAGTTCATTAATCATGTGTAATATTTTTTTGATGGAATCTTTAGGATTTTCTATGTACAGTATCATGTCATCTGCAAATAAGGACAGTTTTACTTCTTCTTTTCCTACTTGGATGCCTTTTTTTTTTCTTGTCTGATAGCAATGGCTAGTACTTCCAGCACTATTTTAAATAGGAGTGGTGAGAGTGGGCACCCCTGTCTTGTTCCTGTTAAAGGAAATGGTTTTAGTTTTTGCCCATTAAGTATGATGTTGCCTGAGGGTTTGTCATATATGGCTTTTATTATGTTGAGGTATGATCCTTCTATTCCCACCTTGCTGAGAGTTTTTATCAAGAAAGAGTGTTGGGTTTTGTCAAATGCTTTTTCTGCATCAATTGATATGACTATGTGATTTTTACCTCTCAATTTATGTGATGTATCATGTTTATTGATTTGCGGATAATGTACCATCCTTGCATCCCTGGGATAAATCCTCCTTGGTCATGGTGTATGATCTTTCTGACATACTGCTGGATTTTATTTGCTAGAATTTTGTTGAGGATTTTGGCGTCTATGTTCATGAGGGATATCGGTCTGTAATTCTCTTTCATTTTGTTATCTTTATCGGGTTTTGTGTGATGCTGGCTTCATAGAAGGAGTTTGAAAGTATTCCTTCCTCTTGAATTTTCTGGAACAGTCTGAGAAGGATGGGTTTTAGTTCTTCTATGAATGTTTGGTAAAATTCCCCTGTGAAGCCATCTGGCCCTGGACTTTTGTTTGCTGAAAGCTTTTTTATGGCTTCTTCCATTTTTTCCATAGTCATCAGCATGTTGATATTTTTAGAACCTTCCTGATTGAGTTTTGGAAGGTTATATTTTTCTAGGAATCTGTCCATTTCTTCTAGGTTGTGAAATTTGTTAAAATAGAGTTGTTCATAATATTTTTTTAACAGTCCTTTGTATTTCTGTGGGGTCTGTAACTATTTCACCTCTCTCATATCTGATTTTGTTTATTTGTGACCCCTCTTTGTTTCTTTTCCTTTTTTAAAAAATATATTTTATTGATTTTTTACAGAGAGGAAGAGAGAGGGGTAGAATGTCAGAAACATTGAAGAGAGAGAGACATTGGTCAGCCGCCTCCTGCACCCCCCACACTGGAAATGTGCCCGCAACCAATGTACATGCCCCCGACTGGAATCGAACCTGGGGCCTTTTAGTCCGCAGGCTGATGCTCTATCCACTGAGCGAAACCAGTCTCGGCCTCTCTTTGTTTCTTGGTGAGCCTGGCTAGAGGTTCATCAATCTTGTTTATTCTTTCGAAGAACCAGCTCTTGGTTTTGTTGATTTTTTTGTATTGTTGTTTTTTGGTTTTTTTTGGTCTCTTTGTCTTTCATATCTGCTCGGATCTTTATTATTTCCTTCCTTCTGCTCACATGGGCTTTTCTTTTTGCTTCCTTTCTCGTTCTTTGAGTTGTTGAGTTAGGTAATTCATTACCATTTTTTCCTTTTTTTGTGTGTTTTTTTTTTTTTTTTAAGGACGGCCTGTAGAGTTATAAACTTCCTTCTCAGCACTGCTTTCATTGTTTCCCATAGCATTTGCTTTGTTGTGCTTTTATTGTCATTAGTCTCCAGAATATTTTTATTTTCTTTTTTGATCTCATTTATAACCCAATCATTGTTTAACATGCTATTCAACTTTCAAGTGTTTGAATTATTTCAAATGTTTGTATTGTAGTTTATTTCCAATCTTATGCAGTTGTGGTCTGAGAAAATGCTTGTTATGATTTTAATCTTTTTGAATTTGGGGAGACTTTTTTGTGACCCAATATTTGGTCTATTTTTGAGAATGTCTCATTTGCACTTGAGAAGAATGTATATTCTGTAGCTTTGGGATGAAATGCTCTGAAGATGTCAATTAGGTCCATCTGATCTAGTGAGTTATTTATAATTGCTCTTTCTTTGCTGATTTTTTTGTATAGAGAATTTGTCCAGATATGTCAATGGTGTATTGAAATCCCCTACTCTGATTGTATTGATGTCAATCTCTCCCTTCATATCCTCCAGGAGTTTTTTTATGTATTTAGGGGGCTCCTCTATTAGGTGTGTATATGTTTACCAGAGTTATATCTTCTTGATGAATTGCTCCTTTTAGTATTATCTCTTGTTATAGCCTTTACTTTAAGGTCTATTTTATCAGATATAAGTATCGCTACCCCAGCTTTTTTCTCATTTCTATTTGCCTGAAAAATGTTTTTCCATCCCTTCACTCTCAGTCTGTGTGAATCCTTTTCTCTGAGGTGGGTCTCTTGTAGACAGCAAGTGTATGGCTCATGTTTTCTTAACCATTGAGCTACCCTGTGTCTTTTGATTGGTGCATTTAACCCATTTACGTTTAATGATATTATTGACAAGTTCATGTTTGTTGTCATATTTTTCCTTAGTGTTTGTATGTTTTTTTTTTGTCTTTCTCTTTCTTTTTTACAGCAGTCCCTTTAGCATTTATTGTATTGTTGGCTTGGTAGTGATAAACTCTCTTAGCCCTTTCTTGTCTGTAAGGCTCCTGATTCCACCTTCAATTTTGAATGATAACCTTGCTGGGTATAGTATTCTTGTGTTCAGATCCTTGTTTTGCATCACTTTATATATTTAATTCCATTCCCTTCTGGCCTGGTATGTTTCTGTTGAGAAATCAGTTGATATTCTAATAGGAGATCCCTTGTAGGTAACTTTCTGACTCTCTCTGACAGCCTTTTAGATTCTTACTTTGTCGTTAGCATTTGCCAGTTTAATTAGGATATTCCATGGTGTCGGTTTGTTGGGATTCAGCTTGTTTGGGACTCTGTGTACTTCTTGGACTTTCATATTTTTTCCTTGCCAATATCAGGGACATTTTCTGTCATTATTTCTTCAAATAGGTTTTCTATTCCTTGCTTCTCTTCCATTCCTTCTGGTATCCCAAATAAGCATATGTTGTTTCATTTTGTGTTGTTCCAAAGCTCCCTTAGGCTTTCTGCCTGTTTTTTAAGTCTTTCTTCCAGTTGTTGCTGTGTTCAAGTGTTTTTTCCTACCTTGTCTTCTTATTTGCTGATGCAGTCCTCAGCCTCTTCTAGTCTACTGTTGAGGCCCTTCATTGTGTTCCTTATCGCAGCTATGTCATTCTTCATCTCCTCTTGGTTTCATTTTATGTTGATAACATTCTCATTCAGTTCCTTATAGTTCTCATTGAGTTGTGTGATATTGTCGTTGAGTTGTGTGTATTTGTCTTCCATCCGTTTAAACATCCTTAAAACCATTACTCTGAATTCTTTCTCTAAAATACTGTTGGATTCAATTTCATCTTACACCCTTTCTGGTGATTCCTCTTTTTCTTTCCTTTGGGGATTGCTTTTACATTTCCCATGTTTTCCTGTAATGTTTTAATTGTAGATCCAATTGCTTTACTACCCAAGTTTTGGGTCCTTTCTGTTTTTTGTTTTTTTTGGGGGGGTGGTGCTACAGGTGTTTTCTCTCAATTCTCCTGTGTTTGTTAATTTATTGTAGTTTCCTACTTGAGCTATTTGGGTTCTCTTGATGTAGATCTGCGAGCTTGAGCAGCACAACTGTGGTGTCTAGAAGTCGGCAGCCATGGAGAGGAGTGTCCCTATTTTTTGCTTTTTCACAGCCTTAATTGGGATCATGTGTGCCCAATGGGGATACACAGTGGCACCAAGGACGCGTCTGTTGGGGTAATGTGTTTCAAGGAGCCTGCACCCTGGAGACTCATGACTGTAGTGCCCAGAGTTAAAAAATCACACCTGCAGGGTCTCCCAGTGGCTCGCAGGCACTGCTTAGGGAGTGGACTGCCAGAAACGCACTGCTAAAAACCTGCGTTGGGTGGCAGCCACGAGGGCTCACTGCAAATGCGGTGACCAGGGAGCTCCACAAACCAGATATAAGGGCTCGCCACAGACGGGGTGACCAGAACACGCAAGCACAGGGACTAGGGCGCCACAGACTGGGTAACCCTGACACAGAAACACAGGGACTAGGGTGCTTGGCAAACTGGCGTGAAGGCCCGCTGCATACTTGGAAACCGCGGTGTGCGGAAACGCATTGACCAGGGAGTTCTGCGAGCGGAGACCAGTGTGTGGCTGCAGCTGAAACTGTGGTGCACGCACACGAGGTGACCTGGGAGTTCTGCAAGCTCAGAGCAGTGTGCAGCGCCAGTGTCGCCGGAAAGGGATAGGTTGTACTCACTGCTTTGGAGGCTGAGGTCCCAGGTTCCGCGGGTCTGGGGGACTCTGGCTGGAGTGTCTGCTGGGTCACAGGGCAGCTCCAAGGCCTGTCTGGCTGGTTGATGAGTTCCCAAAGAAAGGCCATTTTTTTCCTTCAAGATGGTGTGGGCTCCGTGCCTGAATCCCACTGTCCGGAGAGTGAAAGCCATGATGGCAGTTTCTCCCTGTCCAGGGGAGCCTGGACTGCCAGCCCCCACTGCTCGCGTGAGACTCAACTGTCCCTCACTCAATCACACACCCACCACACACACTCTCTTTTTGTCCCCTCACTCACTTCCTCTCCCTCACCTCCCTCCTGCCAGCCGCCATCTTCCTAACCACCCTAATTTGAATTTTTAAATATGAAAAATGTTAAATGGAAAAGTATGAATCTTTTTAGCCGTCTTTACTCACTAATTCCCCCAGAAAGATATACAAAATCTCCAACCTGGTTTTGCTTGATAAAAGCAGCAGATTCATTCATTCTGAGTAGTACAATCTGGAACTACCTATTCTTCTGTCCTAATCCTTTTGTTAGACTCCTGCAGACTAGCTTCTAACTCTCATGCCCTTGAAGTTTTTCCTTAAATTCCCACCCTTCTCCAACTAAAGACTCCAATAAGCACCAGGAAGCACTTATGTAAATAGCATCTCATCAGATTCCATCTTAAGACAGAATTTTTATGAGTCCAAATCCATTCTCCTGCCCACCTTCTAACATATGTCTTTAAATTCACTTATCTGAGAGCACCGTGAGTAAGCATGCTGTTTCACAGATAAACTTGCATAAGAGGATTAGGAAATCTTCGCATTTTGTCTCAGAGTATTTAAAAGTCACACGGACGATTTAACTCACATTTTCAAATAAATTTACTCTTTTTGCTCTTTTATTAATTTATTTCAACAATGGTCGAGTACTTGTTTATTTTTTTTAATTTAAATTGATTTTTAGGGAGAGAGGAAAATATGAGGGAGAGACAGAAACATTGTTGTCTGAGGAAAACATGGATCAGCTGCCTTCTGCACTCCCCCTACCAGGGATTGAGGCTGAAATCCAGGCATGTGCCCTGACATGAAATTGAACCAGCAACCTCTCAGTGCCTGGGATGATGCTCAACAAACTGAACCACACTGGGCAGGGCTAAATATTTATTTTATTTATATTTATTTTAACCTTATTTGTACTCATAATGTTCTTTTTTTTAATCTTTATTATTCAGATTATTACATTTCTTTCTCTTTTTTCCCCTCCATAGTTCACCTCCACCCGGCTCCCAGCATCCCTCTACCCTTACCTCCCTCCCATTGACCTCATCCATAGGTGTATGATTTTTGTCCAGTCTCTCCCTGTACACCCCTCCCCCATTTCCCCCTGAGAATTATCAGTCCACTCCCTTTCTGTGCTCCCGATTCTGTTATATTCACCAGTTTATTCTGTTGATCAAATCTTCAATTCCCTTAAAATTCAGATTCACTTGTTGATAGACACATATTTGTTGTTCATAATTTTTTTTATCTTTTACCTTTTTCTTCTTCCTCTTCTGAAAGAGTACCTTTCAGCATTTCATATATACTGGTTTGGATTTGATGAACTCCTTTTAACTTTTTCTGCTTTGCTGGATAGAGTATTCTTGGTTGTAGGTTCTTGCTATTCATCAAGTTGAACATTTCTTGCCACTCCCATCTGGCCTGCATCATATCTGTTGAGAAATCAGCTGACAATCGTATAGGTGCTCCCTTGTAGGTAATGAACTGTTTTTCTCTTGCTGCTTTTAATATTCTCTCTTTGTCTTTTGCTCTTGGTATTTTAATTATGATGTCTCTTGGTGTAGTCCTCTTTGGATTCCTTTTATATGGGGTTCTGTGTGCTTCCTGGACTTGTAAGTCTATTTCTTTTACCAGATGTGGGAAGTTTCCAGTCATTATTTCTTTAAGTAGGTTTTCAGTATCTTGCTCTCTCACTTCTTCTGGCACCCCCATAATTCTGATGTTGGTATGCTTGAAGCTGTCCCAGAGGCTCCTTACATTATCTTCACATTTTTGGATTCTTTTCTCTTCTTGCTTTTCCAGTTGAGTGTTTTCTGATTCTTTATATTTCAAATTTTTGACTTGATTCTTGCCTTCCTCTAGTCTGCTCTCTGCTATGTTCTTAATACATAGCTCAGAATAAGGAAATAGTATTAAGTTCAGTCTCATTCCTTAAGGCAGAGCCTGATTATAAACTTCGAATTTCTTCCTGCACCAAAAAAATGTGTTAAAGTCAGAGATGGACTATAAGCTGCTTTCATGTGACACCACTTAAATTGGCCAACAATAGAAAAAAAATCACTGATTATTTTAATATTCAATGCCATTATTTTCTATCTATTTATTAGTAAACAATGAGTAATATAATCTCTGTATTTTAGGAAACAAAAATGTGAGAAATCTGAGATGACTAATTAGAAACAGTTGAAATGTTACAAAAATGGTTTGAGTAAAACAAGAGGAATACCTTCTTTTCCAACCAATTTGCTTAGTGACTGAGATTCTTTAGAACAATAACATCAATAAACTATTGTATAGTGGTAAAGACACTTAACATTTAATCTACCCTATTAACAGATGTTTTTTAGTTTACAGTATGGAATTATTATCTAATGGGAATTCATAATTAGAGAAACATAGTACAGTGACTGAGGAAAACTGTGAACACATCCACTTATGTCACAAGATGGAGTGGGTTTTTAATCTACACAGAGACTTTTGAAGTTGTCTACTAGTTGAGGTGGGTGGATGTCTAAATGATGAAAATTCCTGTTTTTTTCAAAAAATAAAATAGCTTTATTATTTTCTCTGATTATAAACATTTATAAAGGCTTCTATTAACAACAATTAAATAATCAAAATATTACAAAGAGAAACAAATTCCCCAAATCTCTCAACCCAAAGATATTCGTGATTAATATTTTGACAATTTCCTGCAAAACATATCTATCTATCTATGCCAATATGTGTACATAAAAATTCTTTAAATATGACTATGCTATAATACAGATTTATACCACATTTTTTTCACTCCACAATAGAAAATATATTCTTAAACTGTATTATGTCTCATCTATCAATGGAGTCAAAAGTGTTAGATTTTAGTTATAGATTTGCTACTAGTTAAAAAATTATATATTATTTGTTAGCATTCTTAGAAAAATATTTAATAGTAAATTCAATAGTCATAATGAAAATCGTTTGTGTATGAACATTATATTAATCTGATTACCAACACAGTTTCATTTTATGTTCATTATTATGTTATCTCACCAATTAAACTCAAATCAATAAGAATGTAATAAGTTCCTATTATACATATATATATATGTATATATATATATATATATATATATATATATATATATATATACTGAGAATGAATGAAACAAAAAGAACAGAGATGGTAAAACAGTTCCTGTTTTCCCAATGCAAGAGTCTATTAGAAGAGATAATCAACTTATTGTAATAAGAAACAGAATTAAAGAGGGGCTCTGTTTCCCGTTTCTTTTAGTCAGAGACAGGTTTTCTCACAGGACTTCAGGTGTTCATATTGCCTCCTCTACTACCACAGCAGCTATGTCTCAGGGGATAGCCAAAGGAGAAATAAGAGGAGAAAATGGAAAGAAAATCAACTCGGGGATTCTTCAGACTCTGACTTACAGGGTCCCTTTTATTAGTTCTCTTGCTAGAAAGAGCTGGTTTCCCTCAGAGGTTTTGCTCTCTGTATTTAAAGTGCAGTTCTGTGCCTTGGCTCACGCTTGGATGAAAACCAGGCAATAAAGAAGAAATTTTTATTTAAAAAACAGTAAACAAACAAACAAATAAACAAAAAACACCCACAACCTTACTGCCACTGTTTACTTTCAGTATCTTTTGGCAGTTGATTTTTGTATTCTGCCTAGTAGTTTTAGCAGTAATCACTTGCGGAAATAAATTGCAGTGACTTAATCTAAGCCAGTATCAGAAGTCTTACTATCTTCTTTATGGTACTCATTCAGTTTTACTTATTATTTCCTATCTTCTCCTATTAAAATGGAATTTTCATGTATTTTCTCATATTGATTGTTGACTTTCCAGTGCCAAGAACAGAACTTAGCAAATAGTGAATTATCAATATATATTTGTTGAATTCATTAATTAGCTAATTAATATAAATTTTTACTTCTATGACTTCCTTTTTAAAAAATTCTAATTATGGGAATATTGTTTTATATCTTCTTATGATCTTGGCTCATTTCATTATGCTATTTACCTTTTTATGACAATGAAAAGTGGTCTCTCCATGTATGATGGAAGTTGCTTTAGAGGGTCACTTAAAAACTTTTTTTATGGAAAGAGTACAAAAATGTGAGAAAACTGAGCTGCTATCTTTACTAGGCCCTAAGTCTTCTATTAACATTGTCATATATCAAAAATATTTGACAGTAACTCAACATCCCTAAAGAATTTCAAAAATTCTAAACATTTTTTAAAATCAGTTCTCAGAAACCAGCATCTCAGTAAAATATTCCTTAACAATTTAATTATTATGTAAGTTGCTGCTTACCACTTCTGAACTTTCTTTCTTTCTGAAGATAAAGTATTAAAATGGCCTATAATTTAAATAAAAGAACACTATGCATAGCTATCTTCGCCCTTGTTATGCACTGAGGCAATTGAATTGTCTTTCAACAGGCCCTCAGTGATCATTATGATAGCAGTAGAGCAAGAACAAAATGAATTATACTTAATGAGTAGCTGGGCATTTGAAAAATGAAAAATGCAGCACATGAAATAGCACAAATCAGAGATATAGTATCAACAAATCTTTTCCTCTATCTGATGAATGACTATCAAAGCAGACCAAAGGATCCCAGAGAACCTGCCTAGAAAAACAATATGGGGTTTTCTACTTATCCCTCTTTAGCTGTCTGTTTTAGAGTTTGTCTAATTTATATAAACTATTTCTGGAGTTCTACTGGAGAACTTTAAGTAGTGTTGACCATTATATAAAGTGACCATATAGTTCAAATCAGGATATACCGGTATTTAAGAAAAAAGAAGGTGCTATTGATAAATAAGGTTGAAAACTAAAATTTTCCTAGACAAGCCAGGTTATATTTTTTTTTATGTATCATGTAATATAGACATTATGATGTACGATCTGTAACATCCAATTGAGCTAAACACACTGAGCATATTAAAACTCATTAAGAGTAATATATGTGTGTGTGTGTGTATATATATATATATATATATATATATATATATATATTTCATGTATTTTTTAAAAACCACAATCCTAATGATACTCAAAACAGGGAAATCAGTTATAATTGCAGGTAGAAGTCCAAAACTTTACATTTAAGATAAATAATTAAAGAAAAAAATCAGACATAACAGTATAAACTATCTTTCAAGTCAACTAAATAGCCTTCATTTATGAGTACAAGTTCTCACTAGATTTCTGGCTAATATGTGGAAGAAATGCTGGAATTAAAAAAAAATCATTATGTTGCAATTCCCAGTGAATTAATTAATTCAAGCAATAATAATCAATGAGTGAAATCATTAGATGAAAAATTTAGGGGTAATTCCAAAATAGAGGAATTTTATTAATAACTTTATCATCTAAACCCAGTAAATACTGGATATTTGTAAGTGTAGGAAAACAATGTATTATGTGTCTTTGATGTGATGTAATATGAATTGTAAACCACCCCTGTAACATATTATTACCAAAACAAGTTGAATCTAGAGCTAATCAATCCTTAATATATTATTTCTTATTTATAGAAGGTTAAAGGGCAGAGGTACAAGTTAAAAAATATGTGTTTTTTTGTTTTGTTTTGTTTTGTGTTTTTTTTTGCTTAGCACAGTAGTCGGCAAACTCATTAGTCAACAGAGCCAAATAACCGTCCAGCAATTGAAATTTCTCTTGAGAGCCGAAAACCAACTTCTGTGCAAGGGTCATGAAGTTTCAATCGCACTTCATGTGCACGCCCGCATGTGATATTTTGTGGAAGAGCCACACTCAAGGGGCCAAAGAGGTGCATGTGGCTCGCGAGTCGCAGTTTGCCAACCACTGGCTTAGCATCATGCTCTCCAGTTCCATATATGCTTTTGCAAATGGTAAGAATCCCTTCTTTTTATAGCAGTGTAGATGTACCATGATTTTCTAATCCACTCATCTTTGATGGGCACTTAGGCTGTTTCTAAAATTTAGTTATTGTAAATTTTGTTGCTATGAATATAGGGGCACCTATGTCCTTTCTGATTAGTGTTTCTGTTTTCTTGGGATATATTCCTAAAAGTGGGATTACTGGGTAAATGGGAGTTCCATTTTTTAATTTTTAACATCTTCCACAGTGGCTGTACCAATCTGCATGCTGAGAAGAGGTCATTGGTAGGGGGAGGGGGAGGGAAGGAGATTATGTAATACATTAAACAATAAAGACCTTAAACTAAAAAATATACCATGGGGAAGCAAACTATCTAGATTATGAAATATATTACAAGACCACTGAACTTGATTCTTTAAATAACTAGGATGAAGAAAACATGAGAAAAATGTATTACATTAAAAATGAAAAAGAGAATCAACCAAATATAATGTATGGGATTTTGATTCAACAAAACAAATTCAAATAGGTATTATTTTAGGCAGTCAGCTATATTTGAGTAATGCAAAGTGAATACAATTATGCTGATTTATTTTATTTATGTCTCCTAATCCAACTTTACTCTTTCTCTGACCTGGACCTTGACCTCTTGGCTTACATAAAAGGGCAACATTGCTCTCAGATTCCACTTTGAATTGTCCAATGGAATGTGGTAACAGAAGACCTGCGGATTGGCCATGTTGGATGCATCCCTCTACCAAAAATAGCTTCTGTTAGGTGGACCTAAGGGGAAAGACCATTTCAGTTCCCCTAAAACATTCCTAGTTTTAACACTGAGAGTTCCACATGCTCAGCCCTAGAAAAATCAAGATTTAGGTAGATTCTCAAGATTTTGAAAATTGCTTCTCTTTCCTTGGACATTTAGGGCTAGTATTGGTAATGGGTCCCTCAGGATGTCAGCCCCAGAGTACTGCTCTATTCTTTGCTGGTTTTCCAAATTTAGCCCACACCTTCATAAATAATCATTCTTTTATAGTTTGCTTAAGCCTTTTGAAAGTATAATTTGTTTTCTGCCAGTACCCTGGGTGTGAAATTAAGAAGTTTGTCAGTCTTCAAATGTGTGATAGCATTGTGCTTTTGTAAAAAAACAAACAAAAAAAAACCATGGTTTTAAATATGTATATTGGAGTAAAATTACAAGATACCTGAGATTTTATTTAAAATAATTCTCTAAAATAACGCAGAGAGGGTGTAGATAAAGCTTGAGTATCAAAATTTGATAATTCTATAATGTGGACATTGGGTATCTGGAGACACATTTTAGCAGTCTCTATATTTGTGTATGTTTGAAATCTCTTTAAATTTAAAAAGAAATAATTTATGTAATGTGTAATGCATGAGAATAGTTACTGAATTAGTATATAGTCATATTTTAACAAAAATATGTCTAAAATGATCATCAACATATGAACTATTTTCTTTTTTTTGAAGTTATATCTAAACTTAAAAAAAAAAGATTATGCTGAATCAACCCAATTTTCTAGAAGTATTCCTGTTGATCAGTGAAAAACGTGTGTAGAAATGTTAGTCACAAATAGAAATTTAGAACTGAATAGAATGAAAGTCTATAGGCCATATATCAATGCCAACTAGAGTCTGATTGGACCTGCTTGTGTAATGTATTCTTTAAACCAATCAGTGTTGCCAAGGGGATGAGTGCCTTTTATATTTTGTTCCCTGTTCTTAACAACAGAAATAACAGGTATTGAGTCATTGATATTTTTTGTATAAATCAAGGGGAAAAGCAACTTAAAAGTAATGGATGTTCATTGTTAAAAAATTTGGAAATTACAAAGTACTATAGGAAAAAATAAAAGCCCCCCAGAAGTCTATTGCTATTAATTTGTCAGTGTGTTGCCATTTAGTCTTGTTTTAAGTTTTTTATATGTATACCGGTGACCTGGTGCACAAAATTCTGGACATTAAAGGAAATTAATTAGAGGAAATATTTTAATATTGATATTTTCCCTTTCTCTATAATAGAAGTGTAAGAGATGAAAGGAAGTTAGTAAAATGTATATGAGAATTTCCCTCATGTCAGAGTCTGAGGCACATTGCAGGACCCAGGGTCAAGTCCCCACCCACCAATGTGCACCTCCAAATTGCATAAGACCCAGACTAGGCTAGCCCCACCCCTGTCAAGCCCTGAAGGGAGCGGGGAGCAGCCTCAGGTCCCCAGTCAAACCCCACTGGGTGGGAGGCACAGCCTCAGGTCCCCTGTCAAGCCCTGCCAGGTGGAGGATGCAGTCTCTGGTCCCCCAGCACAGTCTCAGGTCCCCCAGCCCAGAATCAGGGCAGAGGGTGCAGTCGCAGGTCTCTCATTCTGACCTCATGTCCCCTGGTCCTCGCATTGGGGTGGGGTACATGGACTTAGGTCCATTGGCTCCAGCACCCTGGTGGGAGGTGCAGCCTCAGGCGTCCTGGCAAGCCCCTCGAGGCAGAGGGAACAGGCTGAGGTCCCCCAGCCCCAAAGCTGGGTGGGAGGCATCAGGGCAGGAGGCGCAGCCTCAGGTCCCCCAACCTGACCTCAGGTCCTCTGTCCCTGACACCAGGGTGGGAGATGAGGCCTCAATGTCCCTATCAAGCCCCACTCAGCAGCGACATAGCCTCAGGTCCCCCGTCAAGACTCCCTGGACAGGGGGTACAATCTCAGGTCCTCCAGCCCTGGCGCTGAGGTAGGGGGCTCAGCCTCAGGTTCCCCAGCCCTGGAGTGAAGGCGCAAGGGTGCGAGGGTGCAAAAGTGTGATTTCCATATGTATACTAGTTTTTTATTATATAGAATACACAACACCCACTTAAATATTAAACT
This sequence comes from Lasiurus borealis, assembly GCA_004026805.1. NCBI lineage: Eukaryota > Metazoa > Chordata > Mammalia > Chiroptera > Vespertilionidae > Lasiurus > Lasiurus borealis. Next base: position 40,634 of record PVJN01001034.1, on the reverse strand, counting down.
TATATAAGGTATCATAGTGTAGATACAGTGTTACTTTTGAAGTCCAATTTTTCATGTACTAGTAATATGAATAAATTAAAAATAATTAAATGCAAATAATTTTAAATTGCAACTTTTCAATTTCAGTTTAAATTATAAATCTATTTAATGATATATTCTACTAAAGGCCTGGTGCATGAATTTGTGCACAGGTAGTGTCCCTCAGCCTGGCAGATGATCAAGGCCCTGGTGGGGGGCTGGCTGAGAGAAGGGATCCTGGGAGTTTGGCTAGCTGCCCCTCCCATCAGGTCCAATCAGTGGGACAAACTGGGCAGGGGGGGAAGAGCCATGGGAGGTTGGCTGACCAGAGGGAGGGGCCATGGGAGGTTGACTGTGGTAGCACACTGACCATCAGGGGGCTGCTCCTGTATTGAGAATCTGCTCCCTGGTATATATTCCATACCTTATGTAGGCATTGTCCTAATCTTAGGCAATAAGATTGCTAACAACTTTTCTTTGTTAGCTGCTATACTGTATTAAACATACTTTTACATAAACCTTTGTATACCTATCTGATTATTTTTTAAGATGAATAACAATAGATATTAGTTCTAGGTCATAAATATAAACACTTATAAGGCTCTTGATACTTACTGAAAAATTGCTTTCCAGAAAGTTTATAACTTAATTATTTCCCATTAATGGGTAAGCATATTCATTTTACTCTGATGTAGTAAGTTTGAAAAACTATTGTATTCTTTTCTGTCATGTTATTTACTCAGTACTACTTCCTACCCCACTTCTTGTCATTAAGTAAGGCAAAACATAACATTTTATTTTTGTAGCAACAATTGGTTAAAATAATGATTATATGTTTTAAGAAGGAAAATCAGAATCCTTCCTATGATTGATATAAATACCCTGGGTAAAAACAGCTTTCTATTTTTAGTGGAGTTACTAAGTTAGAGTTTCTGGCATTCATAACTAATATAGAATCAAGAAATCCCATGTATGATTTGAAAAAAATGTGATAAGTAGACAAAGAAAAGAAAAGCTATCATATGTAACTGAAGACAATAAGAAATAAAAACGCAAGAAACAAAGAAAAAAGAATCAATATTCTAAGGACAGAGGCCTTATTTCTTCAGTTCTCAAAATAATCAAACTCCAGTTAAGGAAATGAAATAATATTCAGCATGCAATAAGCTGAGAGTCACAATATCTGGCATCTAATATTACAATCTTACTTAATAATAGAGAAACATGTAAATTGACCATATCTCTGCTACGCCCACAGCCAATCAAAGTGAGTATGCAAATTAACCCAACAAATATGGAGGTTGATTTGCACCTAGCCGGCCATCAGACCAGAGCCTGCAATTGGAGGGGCTGGGTGGGGCAAGCAGGGTGCTTCCCAAGCCTAAAGCCTGGGGCTTGGGAAGAGGCCAAGCCTGCAACCAAATACAGACCATTTGGAAGTCAGTGCTGCATTGCCAGCTGCAGCCTGGTGACCCAACACTGACTGCTCAGTGCTCAGGTGGCTGGGACCCAGAAAGTGAGTCACGGTCTGATCTGCAGCCTCAGTGGAAGCTGTTGATCAGTGTACTCACCTCTTTCTCTTCCACTTTCTTTCTGATCTTTGGCAGCAGCCAGACTTCTCTTCTCTCCCAGCCTCCAGAAGGGGCTGCTGTTAAGCTCCACCTCTTTAATCAGGCCCAGAGATAGGCCTGGATATACTGACTGATACAGGAACCAACTAATCAGAACCAAAGGTGGGTGCTGTGGAGAACCAATGGCTGCCTACGAGGCAGAGCTCCTGATGCTGACTGGCATAGGAATCTACTAATGAAAAACAATCCTGAGTGCTGTGGGGAGCCAATGGCTGCCTAGAAGGTGAAGCTTTTGACCCTGGGATAGAAACTGACTAATCAAAACCAAAGTGGCCAGTAGAGGAGGGCAGTTGGGGGTGACATCATGCCTGCAGGAGAGGGCAGTTAGGGGTGATCAGACTGGCAGGCAGAAGCAGTTAGTCACAATCAGGCAGGCAAGCAGGTGAGGAGTTAGGAGCCAGTGGTCCTAGATTGTGAGAGGGATGTCCGACTGCTATTTTAGGCCTGATCCCTGGGGTCCCCATTTGGAGAGGGTGCAGGCTGAGTTGAGGGAATCCCCTCTCTATGACTGAATTTTGTGCACTCGGCCTCTAGTGTATTCAATAAAGAAGGAAAACATGGCATATAATAAGAGAAAAATTAATCAACCTACTAGTATTAAAATAAACATAAAAATGGAAAAAATTAAAAATATTAAATAGGGACATTAAACCAATTAATATAATTATACTAGAGGCCTGGTGCATAAAAATTCATGCTCTTGAGGGAGGTCCCTGAGCCTGGCTTGCCCCCTCTCAGAGTTTGGAAGTCTTCAGAGGCGGGAGGCAACCCAGTGGTCAGGGGAAGGCGACACCCCATCACACTTCTGCTGTTGCCACTGCTGGCAGCATACACCTTGGCCAGCCCTAGTTACCTAAGTCTTGGGTGGCTCTGGGTTCTGGGCAGTCACTATCCCAGGTTTGCCTGTGCCTAGTGCCAGTTCTGGGTGGCTGGCAGGGGGGGAGCTGAGGGAACTGGGCTACTGTGGAGGCAGCCACACATTTCTGCTCCACTGGGGCTAAGAAGACTGGGTGCCACCATCTTATGGCTGTGGGTGTCACCATCTTTGAGGGCATGGCAGTCAATTAGCATGTTTCTCCTTATTGGCTGTGGAAGCTGCCATCTTTGAGGGCAGAGCAGTCAATTAGCATATTCCCTCCTTATTGGCTGAGGGTGCCACCATCTTTGTGATGGCCTGAGGATCAATTATCATAGTTTCTCTGTATTAGATAGGATTCAACATGTTTAAGAATTCAGAGAGAATACAAAAAGGTAAAGTCATAACAATTATATTTTAAAAACCTCAATTGAATTTTTAGACATGAAAAGTACAGAGTATGAGAAGAAAATTTCTAAAATGGGATTAATACCTGATTATATGTTTCAGAATAAAAATTACTAAAATTTAAGGTAAGGCAATAGAAATTATTAAAAATAAAACAATATGAAAAACAGATTTAAAAAATTGTCTGAGCATCAGTGACCTAAGGGACAATTTCAAGTAACCTAATGTATATGTCATTGAAGCTAATGAAAGAGAATAGAAAAATAATAGAAAAAAATTAAGTAAAAATAACATTTGGATGAATAAACAATAAATGTATCAAATTTAATTATAGTTATAAACCCACAGAGCAAGCAAGTTCAAAGAATACAAGGAACACAAATTTGAACAAAATTACACCAAGTCAAATAAAAAAATTTTTTATGCGATAAAGAAAAAAAGTCTAAAAAGTGGGCAGTGAAAAACATATATACATTTACACAATAGATTATTACATGGCTGTATTAAAGAAGGAACTTTTACCCTTTGCAACACCATGGATAGACATGCAGAGTATTACACTAAGTGAAATAGGTCAATCAAAGGAAGACAAATACCATACAATCTCTTTAATATGTGATAGATAATGAACAAATCAAACTGATAAACAAAATTGAAGGGATCCCATGGTATAGGAGAAGAAATTTGCCAATAATACATCTGATTAAGGGTAAAATACATAAATAATAACTTGTACAACTTAACAAAAGTAAGATAAACAATCCATTTGAAAAATAGTCAAAGGGTGCAAATAGACACTTTTTCAAAGAGAACATGCAGTTGGCCAAAAGACATTAAAAAATGCTCAAAGTTATTAATCATCAGGGGGATTCAAATGAAAATGATAATGAGGAATTGCCTCACACTTCCCAGAATGGCTACTATTAGCAAGTCAACAAATAACAAGTGCTAAGTGAGGATGTGGAGAAAAGAGAACCCTAGTGCACTGCTGATGGGAATGTAGACTGGTACAGCCACTATGGAAACAGTGTGGAGTTTCCTTGAAAATTAAAAATGGAACTGCCATTTGATCTAGTGATCCCATTTTTAGAAATATATCCTAAGAATTCAGAAACACCAATCAGAAAGAATACATGTACTCCTATATTCATAGCAGCGCTATTTACAATAGTTTAAGATCTGGAAACAGCTCAAGTATCCATCAGTAGATGAGTGGATAAAAATGATGTAGTACATTTACATGATGGAATAGTATGAAGCTGTAAAAATGAAGGATCACCCTAGCTGGTTTAGCTCAGTGGATAGAGCATCAGCCTGTAGACTGAGGGATCCTAGGTTTGATTCAGGTCAAGGGTACATGCCTGGGTTGCAGTTTTGATCCCCAGTGTGGGTCATGCAGGAGGCAGTTAATCAATTATTCTCTCTCATCATTGATTTTTCTATATCCCCTCTCTCTCCCTTACTCTTTGAAATATATATATATATATATATATATATATATATATATACATATTTTTTTTTAAAAAAAAGGATCTATTACCCTTTGAGACAGCATGGGGGACCTAGAGAATATTGTGCTAAGCAAAATAAGCCAGTCAGAGAAAAATAAATATCACATGATCTCATATATATGTGGAATCTAACAAACAAAATAAACTGATGAACAAAATAGATTCAAAGACATGGAAACATTGAGCAGGGAAGGTAGAGGAATAAATTTGTATGCATATATGTACAACCCATGGACAGACAATAGTGCAGCGAAAGCCCGTGGAAGAGGCATAATTGGAGCAGAGGTTAATGGAGACATCTTTAATGCTTTCAACAATGAAGTTATTTTTTTAATGGAGCCATAAGCATGGATACATGGAAAAGACTAGCCGGTGTCCAGGGGGATAGGGTGTGGATAACTGGATAAAGAAGGTGAAGGGATTAGCTAAAGAATATATATGCATACCCCAAGGACAGGGGCAATAGTTTGTTGAAGGCCAAGGGAAGGGGAGGTAGGAGTGAGGAGAGAAGGGCAAAGGGCGGGGAAAAGGGAGACACCTCTAATAAAGTTATCTGATGATAACAAATTTACATTGGAAACCTATATCCAAATATCCATAAGATTCCTAAGTATTTAGAGTCCAAAGAGTCACTTATAAATAACATTTCTATGTAATCCATGAGCCAAAGAAGTAATAACAAAGAGGATTAGATTATATTTTTAATAGAATGAAAATTAAAACATATCAAATCTATGCAATGCAGCGAAAGCAATGTTGAGAGGAAAGATTATAGTCATACTATGTACAGGTACTCCCCACCTTTTGAAAGTTTGTGTACCATTCCTTCACTCTTAGGAAAGATCTAGATTAGTATCCATTTTTGCTAAATGAAGGAAATCTAAAGATGTTCACTTTTACAAAAAAAAAAAAGGCAAAAATTTAACACTAGTATTCAATATTTACTTTGCAGCAAGCTGTTACACAGGCAGTATGCTCCTAATCAGAGACAGGGGCACTGCCAAGTTCCTTCCCTGGGACTACACTCATGAGGAATCAGGCCACTATAGCTTTGAATTGTGTCTGTCAGCATCCAGTATTTATCTTGATTTATTTTCTGAATTTCTGATTTTACTAAATAATAATGTTATTTTAGGCTTTATGTGTTTGTATAATTTGGTAGGTTACTTTGGGGGTTTGGAAATACTCAAAATCATTTCATATAAATTAATAGTAATTGTTTGTTTTATACCACTTTGGCTTACAAAAGGTTTCATAGGAATGCTCTACTTTTGGATAGTGGGCAAAACCTTTCCTATATTAGTAGGAAAGCAAGTTTTCAAAACTAGAAATAAAATACTAAAATAGAAAAGCAAACAAAATTCAAAAGGATATAGCAAAGATAAGAGTGAAAAACATAAAACCAATAGATGAAACAAAAAAAAAAAAACACAATAACTGGTTATTTGAGAATATCAATACAATTGATAAAGCTTTTTTAAGGCTAATTAGTAAAAAAAAAAAAAGAAAATCACAAATTATCAACATCAACAATGAGAAAGGGGATATCACTACAGATTCTAAATACAAATGTTTTAAGTGAATATAATTTCAAGTTTATGATAAAAATATAAAATTATGCAGTTGCTGTTAAATAAGATAGAATTGACATTCTTTAAAAGGCAAAAATAATCAAATAATATGCACTGTACTATATCTATAGAAAATTCAATTTTTTGGTTTAAAATTAACACACATACACCTCAAAGTAAAGATAATTTCATGTGGAGTTCTATCACACATCAAAAAAAAATTCTACAAATTCTAAAAATTGAAAAAGAGACTACTCTTCCAAACTCCTGTGAAGCCAGCATTAACAATAAAATGCATTACAAGAAAATATAACTACAGATCTTTATTCCCCCATAAACATTAATGCAAATATTTTAAATAATAGTTTAGCATATGTAATCCAACAGCATATAAAATCTATAATACATCATGATCAATAGGGGGTTTCTGATTAATACAAGCTCCCTTCACACTCAGATATCAATCTAATTTACCAAATCAACAAGCTAGAAAAGAAAAACGTGCAATTGTCTTAAAGAGAGCAGAAAAAACATTTGATAAAATTTAACATACATTCATATTAAAATTCTCAGCATATCAGAAATAAAAAGGGCCCTACCTCAGTTTGGCTCAGTGGCTAAAGGGTCTCTGGTTCAATTCCTGTCAAGGGCACATGCCAGGGATGTAGGTTCGATCCCCAGTAGCAGGTGGGCAAGAGGCAGCCGATCAATGGTTCTCTCTCATCATTGATGTTCTATCTCTCCCACTTCCTCTCTGAAACCAATAAAAATATATGAAAAGAAATAGAAGGGGAGTTTACGTTGATAAAGTAATCTGTAATAAAACATTTTACATCACACTTAATAGAGAAAGACTGGTGGTCTTTCCTCTAATATTATAAAACTGGTAATGTCTGCTCTCTCTACCCAGTTCAACATTGTACTAAAGTTCCTAGCCAATGCCATAAAGAAGGAGACAGAAATAAAAACATACATGTATTAGACATAAAATAGAAACAAAGAAAATGTTCATGTAGCCCACTCTGCCAAATAAAAGTAAAAAATGATTGTATTGGAAACCCACAAAGCAAAAGAATTTATCTTCTCAGGTGATGTACTAAGATTGCTGGTAGAGAAAGGCATCTATCCAAATACCAATGGCCTCTTCAACACAAATACGGACAAGGAGGAATCTTTTTTGTTTTCACATTCTTTTGTTTTTATTAGCCTTCTTCCTCCCAACATTTTATTATAAAAATTTTCAAACAAACAGAAAAATTGAAAGACCTATTGTCAGAGACCATATATTGTTCTCACTAGGTGGATGTAAACGGAAGGCCAGAAGGCTGGCAAACCTTAATTGCTCTGAAAGGTCAGAGCTGATTGCTCATTGTTTAGCTGAAACTATCTGTTTGTATCATGTTAATTTCTGTTATTTCCTGCCTAAAGGCTAGGAGTGTGGCCCAAAGCCTTAATAAAAGGGAGAAAAATGCCAGAGCAAATGACAGTCCTTCCCACTAGAGGAAGGCTCCTGCCTGGCCCCCCAATATTGCCTAATTAATATTTTCTAGTCTCTCATTTAGTTTGTGTGCGGCCTCCTTCAGAACCCGAACCCTGACCAGGGAACCCACACCCTATATCACAAATGCTTATGTATCCACGACCAAAATTCTGCAGTAAACATTTTATCATATTTGCTTTGTCAATTTTTCATCCATCGATTTTATTTTTTTAAAATTTTTTACTAATGTGTTACATGTATACATATCTTCCCATTGCCCCCTCACGCATACCCTAACCCCCCAGTGTCTTGTGTTCATTGGTTATGCTTATATGCATGCATACAAGTCCTTTGGTTGAACTCTTATCTATCCCACCTCTCCTTAAACTTCTTGTTGTAATTTGACAGTCTGTTTGATGCTTTACTGCCTCTGTATCTATCTTTTTGTTCATCAGTTTATAATGTCCTCTTTATCCACAAATGAGTGGCATATCTCCTCCATTGATTGGCTTATTTCACTTAGCATAAGGCTCTCCAGTTCCATCCAGGTTGCTGCAAATGGTAAGAATTCCTGCTTTTTTATGGCAGCATACAATTCCATTATGTAGATGTACCATGTTTTTCTGATCCACTCATCTGCTGTTGGGCACCAAGGCTGTTTCCAAATTGTAGCTATTGTAAATTGTGCTGCTATGAACATAGGGGTGCATAAATCCTTTCTGATTGGTGTTTCTAGTTTCTTAGGATATATTCCTAATAGCAGGATTGTTGGGTCAAATGGGAGTTCCATTTTTGGTTTTGTAAGTTAACTCCATATTGTTCTCCATAGTGACTACATCAGTCTGCATTCCCACCAGCAGTGCATGAGGGTTCTTTTTTCTCCTCATCCTCACCAACACTTGTCATTTGTTGATTTATTGATGATTGCCATTCTGACAGGTGTGAGATGGTATCGCATTGTCATTTCAGTTTGCATCTCTCAGATAATTACTGACTTTGAGCATGTTTTCATGTGTCTCTTGGCCTTCCTTCTGTCTTCTTTCAAAAAGGTTTTATTTAAATCCCTTGCCCATTTTTTTTTATTGGATCATTTATCTTCCTTTTATTATGTTGTATAAATTGACTGTAGATGTTGGAGATTAAACCTTCATGAGTGATAACATTTGCAAATATGTTCTCCCATACAGTGAGCTTTCTTTTTGTTTTCCAGATGGTTTCTTTTGCTGTGCAAAAGCTTTTTATTTTGATGCAGTCCCATTTATTTATTTTCTCTTTAGCTTCTATTGCCCTTGGAGCAGTATCAGTGAAGAAGTTCTTTCAGCATATGTTTGAGATTGTGCTGCCTGTGGATTCCTCTAGTATTTTTATGGTTTCCCATCTAATGATTAAGTCCTGTATCCATTCGGAGTTTATTTTTGTGTATGGTGTAAGTTGGTGGTCTAGTTTCATTTTTTTGCATGCATCTGTCCAATTTTCCCAACACCATTTATTGAAGAGACAGTCTTGACTCCATTTTATGTTCATGCCTCTTTTGTCAATTATTAATTGAGCATAGTGGTTTGGGTGGATATCTGTATTCTCTATTCTATTCCATTGATCTATGTATCTGTTCTTGTGCCAGTACCAGACTGTTTTGAGAGCAGTTGCTTTATAATATAGCTTGAAATCTGGTATTGAGATCCCACCTACTTTATTCTTCTTTCTCAATATTGCTGTGGCTGTTTGGGGTCTTTTTTTGTTCCAGATGAATCTCTGGAGAGTTCTTTCTAGGTCTGTGAAATATGTTATTGGTATATAATGGGGGGTGCATTGAATCTATAGATTGCTTTGGGTAGTATGGACATTTTAATGATGTTGATTCTTCCAATCTATGAGCATAGTATGTTCTTCCATCTGTTTACCTCTTCCTCTTCTCTTTTTTCAGTGTCCTGTAGTTTTCTGCATATAGGTCTTTTACCTTTTTAGTTAGATTTATTCCTAGGTATCTTAATTTTTTGGAGTGATGATAAATGAGATTGTTTTTAGTCTCTATTTCTATAATTTCACTGTTAGTGTATAGAAATGCCATAGATTTGTTAGCATTAATTTTATATCCTGCTACATTGCTGAGTTTATTTATTAAGACTTAGTTTTTGGATGGAGTCCTTTGGTTTTTTTATGTACAGTATCATGCCATCTGCAAATAAGGATAACTTTACTTCTTCCTTTCCAATTTGGATGCCTTTTATTTCTTCTTTTTGTCTAATTGCAATGACTAATACTTCTGGTACTATGTCAAATAAGAGTTGTGAGAGTGGGCATCCCTGTCTTGTTCCTGTTCTTGGCGGAAATGGTTTTAGTTTTTGCCCATTGAGTATGATGTTAGCCGTGGGTTTATCATATATGGCTTTTATGATGTTGAGGTATGATCCTTCTATTCCCACCTTGTTGGGAGTTTTTATCAAGAAAGGGAGTTGGAATGGAGTCCTTTGGGTTTTTTATGTACAATATCATGACATCTGCAAATAAGGACAGCTTTACTTCTTCTTTTCCAATTTGGATGCCTTTATTTCTTCTTGTCTAATTGCAATGGCTAATACTTCCAGTACTATGTCGAACAGGAGAGGTGAGAGTGGGCATCCCTGTCTTGTTCCTGTTCTTAGGGGAAATGGTTTTAGTTTTTGCCCATTCACTATCAAGTTAGCTGTGGGTTTTATCATATATGGCTTTTATAATGTTGAGGTATGATCCTTCTATTCCAACTTTGCTGAGAGTTTTTATCAAGAAAGGGTGTTGGATTTTGTCAAATGCTTTTTCTGCATCAATTGATATGACTATGTGATTTTTATCTTTCAATTTGTTTATGTGATGTATCACATTTATTGATTTGCGGATATTGTACCATCCCAGCATTCCTGGGATGAATCCTGCTTGGTCATGGTGTATGACCTTTCTGATGTACTTTGGGATCTGATTTGCCTGAATTTTGTTGAGGATTTTGGCATCTATGTTCATGAGAGATATTGGCCTACAATTCTCTTTCATTGTGTTGTCTTTATCTGGTTTTGGTATTAGGGTGATGCTGGCTTCATAGAAGGTGTTTGAAAGTGTTCCTTCTTCTTAAATGTTTTTGAATAGTCTTAGGTGGATAGGTTTTAATTCTTCCTTGAATGTTTGGTAAAACTCTCCTGTGTAACCATCTGGTCCCAGGCTTTTATTTGCTGGAAGTTTTTTTATGACTGCTTCAATTTCTTCCATAGTTATTGGACTATTGAGAAGTTTGGCTTCCTCCTCATTGAATTTTGGGAGGTTATATTTTTATAGGAAAATGTCCATTTCTTGCAAGTTTTCCAGTTTGTTAGAATAGAGTTGTTCATAGTATTTTTTAAAAATCCTTTGTATTTCCACAGGGTCTGATGTTATTTCTCCTCTTTCATGTCTGATTTTGTTTATTTGGGTCTTCTCTCTTTACTTCTTGATGAGCCTGGCTAGAGGTCCATCAATCTTGTTTATCCTTTCAAAGAACCAGCTCTTTTTTTTGCTGATCTTTTGAATTGTTTCTTTGGTCTCCAAATTGTTTATCTCTGCTCTGATCTTCACTATTTCCTTCCTTCTGAGTACACTGTGCTTTTCTTGTTGCTCTCTTTCTAGCTCTTTGAGTTTTAGGTTTAGGTGATTTATTACCATTATTTCCTGTTTTTTGCAGTAGGCTTGTAGGACTATGAACTTCCCTCTCAAGACTGCTTTCACTCTTTCCCATAAATTTTGTATTGTTGTGTTGTCATTGTCATTTCTTGCCATGATGTTTTTTATTTCTTCCTTGATCTCTCTGGTTACCCAGTCGTTATTTAATAGCATGCTGTTTAGTCTTCATGCGTTTGATTTCTTTGGATTTATTTTTATTGTAGTTGATTTCCAGTTTTATGCCGCTGTGATCTGAGAAGATGCTAGATATGATTGCAATCTTCTTGAATTAGAAGAGATTTTTCCTTTGACCCAACATATGGTCTATCTTTGAGAATGACCCATGTGCACTGGAGAAGAATATATATTCTGTGGCTTCGGGATGAAATGTTCTGAAGATGTCAATTAATTCCATCTGGTCTAGTGAGTCATTTAGGATTGATATTTCTTTCCTAATTTTTTTAGAGGATTTGTCCAGTGGTGACAGTGGTGTATTAAAGTCTCCTACTATAATTCTATTGCTGTCAACCTCTCCCTTGATATCCTCCAGGAGTTTTTTTTTTTTTTTTTTTAAAGTATTTAGGTGCTCCTATATTGGGTGTGTATATGTTTACCAGAGTTGTTTCTTTGTGTTGGATTGTTACTTTAGTATTATGAAGTGGTCTTCCTCATCTCTTGTTATGTCCTTCACTTTGAGATCTAATTTGTCAGATATAAGTATTGCAACCCCAGCTTTTCTTTTCATTTCCATTTCCCTAAAACACCGTCTTCCATCCCTTCACCTCAGTCTGTGTGAATCTCTTTTTCTGAGGTGGGTTTCTTGTAGACAGCAGATATATGAGTCACGTTTTCTTATCCAATGTGTTACCCTCTGTCTTTTGATTGGAACATTTAATCCATTTACAATTAAAGTTATTATTGATAGGTACTTATCGGTCACCATTTTTATTCTTTACCCCCGTGTTCCTTCGTCGTTTTCTATTTCTTTCTTCTTTTTTTTTTTTTTTACAGCAGACCCTTTAACATTTCTTGCATTGCTGGTTTGGTGGTAATGAATTTCCTTAGTCCTTTTTTTGTCTGTGAAGCTTCTGATTTCACCTTCAGTTTTTATATAAAGTCTTGCTGGGTATAGTATTATTGGATTAAGACCCTTCCTTTGCATAACTTTGTATATTTCATTCTATTCCCTTCTGGCCTGATGAGTTTCTGTTGAGAAATCAGTTGCTAGTCTGATGGGGGTTCCTTTGTAGGTAACTTCTGTTTCTCTTTGGCCACTTTTAAGATTCTTACTTTGTCATTGGTATTTGCCAATTTAATTATAATATGCCTTGGTATTGGTTTTTTGGGGTTCATTTATTTGGGACTCTGTGAGCTTTTCGGATTTGTGTGGGTTTTTTCTTTTCTATATCAGGGAATTTTTCTGCCATTATTTCTTCAAACAGGTTTTCTATTCCTTGCTCAGTTTCCACTCTTTCTGGAACCCCAATTTTGCAGATGTTGTTTTGTTCCATGTTATCCCAAAGTTCTGTTAGGTTCTCCTTTTGCTTTTTAATTTTTTTTTCTAGCTCACTTATGTGGTCTTTTGCTTCTTCCACTCTACTCTTTATGCTTACTATTGAGTTCTTTACAAAAGTGATGTAATTTTCATTTATTCTTCTTTATTCTTCATTTTCTCTTGGTTCTTCATTTCCTCTTGGCTTCTTACTCATATTGTGGATTTTGTCTTTCATTCTTTTAAGCCACCTTATGACCATTTCTCTGAACTCTTTCTCTGGCAAGTTTATTTCTGCTTCTATTTTGTTTACTTCCTTTTCTGGTGATGCCTGTTTTATTTCATATGTGGGCTGTTTCTTTGTCTGCCCTTGGTCTTTCTTCTCCAAGTGTCTGGTTATGTAGTTCTCTCCCCTTTGTTGATTAAAGGCAAAAAAATAAAACATGACAAAGAACAAAACACAGGGCACTGTACAGAAATGTATTCCCAACGTTATTAACCACACATAAGGTGACCACCAATGAAAGACAAATCAGTGATAAGTAAAGAAAGAAGAAAAGAGAAATTAGGAAAAAAAGAAAAGAAAGAAGTGCCAAAAAGAAATTAGAAGAAGGGAGAAGAAAGAGGAAAAAAAGAAAAATAAGAAGAAGAAAAAGAAAAGAAAAATAAAAAAGTAAGAAAGAAAAGGGCACAAATTATATATGTGAGGAGAAAACTCGAATAGAACCACTATTCCTAACAAATGCTGGTAACAAGTACCTGGAGATTAGTACAAACTCCAAATAACAACTAATATCAAGGGAAGCAAAGGAAAACAGAGGTAAAAAAAAAAAGCAAACAAAAAGCAAAATAATACAAGAAGATAAGCAAAAACAATCTCAGAAAAGAGTATAATAAATCAATATAATCACCTTCAGGAAAAGAACAACAAAAGGACATACAGAAAAATCACTTTTTGAATAGTCAAGACAGAGAAGAGATAGGTTTGTATGGACTTGGCGTAGAGGATTCAAAATCAGATATATAAGTGTTGTGAAATTTTAACCAAGTAAAAAGAAATACAGTGGTACCTCAAGATATGAGTTTAATTAGTTCCATAACCTTGAGGCATGGGAAACTATGAGACGCTCGAGTCATGGTAAACTGGTGGGTCATGTGCAGCTGGCCAATCTGCGCGATTACTCCTAACTCAAATGTTGCTCGTATTTCAAAGCAAAAATCGCTCACTCAACGGCTCATATCTCAAAAATCTCGTATGTTAGGGCACTCGTATCTCGAGGTACTACTGTAATAGGGAGAATCTAAAATTTGAAAAGGGAAAGAGAAACAAGATAACAAAATAGGGAAAGTAAAGAAGACAGTGTTAGCAAAAAGGTAGAGTTGAGATAGTGTAAAATTATGCTAAAGGAAATATGAAAATAGAATGTTGAACTCTAATCCCAAAGTAAAATAAAGAGAAAATAAAATGACACTTCTTTTTTTCAAAAAGGTAAAATAGTAGTAGTAATAATATTAGTTGAAAATAAAAAATGTAATGATTAAAAAGGTAAATTCAATTGAGGAAAAACGAAAAATTGTTTTTTTAATTAAAATATGCAAAAAATAAAAAATTAAAAAAATTAAAAAGAATAGAATGGGCAGTAGTGGAGGTCATTCACTTCCTCTATTGTTCCGTTTGGCACTCTTGTTTCCCATTCAAGAGGGTATTGCATTTCCCTGTGTTCCACTGTTGAAACGTGTCTTAATCTCTTTATTCTTTGTGATTATGCGAGAGTCAATTTATGAGTCATCTGCTGGGTGGCAGTGTTTCAGAACTGACCTCTGAGACTAAGCTCAGGACCTCTCTAGCCTGTTCTTAGATCCTGCTTACTCTGTGGTACTCAATACCAGTTTGTAGGGGAGGGTTTCACCAGGGCTGATTCTCTGATCCTTATTCTGCACTCTGATCCCTAGGTTCTAGCAAAACAACATCCCCACACCGCCCCACCCCCCCCCCTCCGGCAGTCTCTTAGGATGTCTCCAATTGTGTGATCCTATGTATTGGGTTTAGCAATCAGAAGCCAAGGTCTGAAGAGGAAATAGTGCAGTCTATGCACTCTCCCTTCCCCACTCCTGTTCTAGCAGCTGGGACACTTTAATAACTAACTCCCAGGCTGTCATTCTGCCTCAGATCAAAATGGATTGCTTTTTAGAGCTCCATTCTGTTAATAGCTCTGAGGGCCCTTCCACATTTAGGGATCATGCCCTTCACACATCCACAGATTTCTCTAGATGCAGCTTTCCCCCAGTTCATTTCCCACAGTGTGTGTGTCTCTCTGTTCTGCAGGACTGGAGACCTCACCTTATCCCAGGTGAAATTTGACCTTTCCGTGTGACATGTGGAACTCCTCTGAATCCGAGTGTTTGTGCCAATTGGAGAGCGGTGTTCTGGGTCCTGCAGCTGTTCGGTGGGTGCTGCAGCTAGCTTTTCAGGCTGCCATAGACATCCACTTTCCCCTGCAAGATGGCATGTTCTCCACGTTTGCGCTGGTGGCTCAGGGAGACAAAAACCCAGTGGCAGTAGGGCCGCCTGGTCAAGGGAGCCCCATCCAGCCCTGTCCCCACCTTCTCCTGGAGGATAATAGTTCTTTAAATTGCCAATAAACACTCCCAGTGCGACCTTCTGCTGTTCTCTCTGTCTGCTCAGTGACAAGACTCTGGACACGTCCATCTATTCCACTGCCATTTTTTTCTGATCCAAGGAGGCATCTTAAAAGTCTCCTCACATAGTCTGGGCAGGTAATCAGGAAAAACACACTCTTGACAGAAACATAAATTAAGTGAGTCATTTTGCATTGATTTGCATTCCAGCAAAGGTGAAATTACAAAGTATATCTTGGTTTATAATACTTATCAGAATTCCAATGTTTAATATTTTTTAGACTAGAACAAAGAAGTTATTGAAAGGCCAGAATAACATGGAAAGGTATGTGGCAAGTATCTGTAGAATAGGATAATTTCACCATTTGCAGTCAATATTCAGATGGAGTACACAGTCTGTAGAGGTTTTCTCATTTGTCATGTCACCTTCTCAAAACGAAATATATTGGCCAAAAAAGAAGCAAAATAAAATGGTACCATAAAAGGATATTAAATTAGAGCTCAATTCTTGGCTGTACTACCAAATAACTGTATTTTTTAGGCAAGTAATTTTTGTCTCTGGGCCTTGAATCTCCCATCTCCAAAATAAAAGGGTTTGAATACTTAACCTCTAAATTTCTTCCAGTATCTAATAACATTCTACAATCTGATTAAAGAAAAGGACTTAAGTGTGTGTTACTAATTCTCTATATCTAGATATCTCCAAAAAATACAAATTTGTCAAGAACTAAAGTCTGACTATAAAATAATCTTCTGTATGTGTTAAATGGACAGTTGTTCTCAGCTTCTGCCTAAGGGAAAACATCTCACTATGGACAAAACCATTGGTCAAATTTTATGCTGTTATCACAACTCAGAGTCAATCTTATAGAAGTTTTTGATGAGTAGACAACCCTGATTCCTGCCATTTTTCTTCCTATATTCATTCAATATTTCAAAAATCTGCTATAGGAAGGAGAAATGTATGTTTAGCAGTTCAGAAATATATCTGTACAAAATACAAATCATTCTGGTCAATTCTTTACAGATTGTTTTAAGCAACTGTCAATCTGTCTAAATTTTCCATAAAATGGGGAAATAGAAGTGCTATGTCACTTTCCCATAGATAACATATTATTTTGCTTTATTTATTTTTTATTTTTTATTAATGTATTACATGTATACATATCTTCTCATTGCCCTTCCTCCATGCCCAGGCATAACCTAACTCCCAGAGTCGTGTGCCTATTGGTTATGTTTATATGCATGCATATAAGTCCTTTGGTTGATCTCTTATCTACCCCACCTCTCCCTAACCTTCCTGCGGTAATTTGACAGTCTGTTTGATGCTTTACTGCCTCTGTATCTATCTTTTGGTTCATCAGTTTATAACTTTTCTAAGATATTCTTGAAAAACCTTATAAGCATGGTTTTGAACTCTATATCCAGTTGTTTGTTTTCTCCATTTATTTCATTTGTGATCTCTTCCCTTGTCTTGGCATTTTCACTATGCTTGGAGAACTTCTGTGTTGGATTCAGCCTTATAATACCAGACTTGAAAAACCGCAAAAGCCTCTCTGTTGACCTTGGGCTGGGTGGAGTCTCAGGGCTTAAGGGACGGCCTTGCCTTCCAGTTGGCCCTGCTCTCCATGGCCCCTGAGTCTCACGTGACTGGGTAACTGCTGGAGCGGTCCCTGTGTGCAAGGTCTCTCACAGTGCCTCTAGACTGCTGCCCCTCTCGCTCTCCTGTGCTTCAGGACCACATGAGTCTGGGTCCCCAGGGTTTTGCCCCAAACTGGGGTTTAGTGAAGTTAGAAGTGGCACAGTTGGGAGGGTCTGTCTGCCGCCCACTCGTGAAATCCAGTGGCACAATCAGCATGCATGCAGTGCCATGTGTGCCACCAGACTTCTGATCTTTAGCGACTCCCCTAAATTTCAGTGCACTTCTCCTCCTTCACAGTCCAAACTCCCCCCAGAATGAGTTTCGGCTGGATCAGGGGTTTAGTGTCATAGGATAAGGAATTCAGTGTCATTGAGAGTCTCTGTCTCCCTCCCTCCAGAGAAAGCCAGCTAGGTTCGCCATCACTCGCTCTCTCCAGGTGCGCATCTAATACCTCAGCTTTTTGCAGCTCCTCTGAGTCTATGTGAGCCCTTCTCTTTCCCTCTAGTTGTAGAATTTCCACTCATCCAGCTTTCCTGTGGTTCTGGATGATGTCTGTTCTGTCTTTTAGTTGTAGTGTTTGAAATTGTTGTGCGAGGTAGCAGTGTAAGTGTTTACCTATGCCGCCATCTTGGATTCTCCAATAAAAAAAAATCTATTTTTTAAATATATACTTTATTGATTTCAGAGAGAAAGGGAGAGAAAGAGAGAGATAGAAACATCAATTATGAGAAGGAATTATTGATTGACACCTTCCTGCATGCCCCCCACTGGCGATCAAGCCCACAACCGAGGCATGTGCCCTTGACCGGAATCGAACCCAGAACCCTTCAGTCTGCAGGCCAACACTCTATCCACTGAGCCATACCAACTAGGGTTAGATCTCAAATTGTAAAATATATTTTATTTATTTAAAAGAAAAAGAGGGAGAAACAGATAGAAACATTAATGATGAGAGAGAATCATTGATTGGCTGCTTTCTGCATATCTCTGACTGGGGATCAAGCCCAAAACTTGAGCATGTGACCTCACCAGGAATTGAATTGTGACTTCTTGGTTCATGTGTCAATGTTCGACCATTGAAGCACACCAGCTGGGCTAGATCTCAATTTTAATTGGATTATTTTAAGGCACATGGAGAGTCACTAGTATACCAACTCAATGAGAAATTTATCTAAACTAATTTCAGTCTCTTCTGCTCTTTTCAAGAAAGGGCTAGGAAAAGAGGCTCAGATAAATTTGTACAAAGGTGCCTTCAGTTGAAATGAACAGACCATAAGGATACTGTGCTTGGAAATAGATCTATCTGTTGAGACATGCAGGACACTGTGTGGTCTGAGAGAACAGAACGGACACAGATGAAGCATAATTCTATAGGCAGAACTAATTTTAATGTTAGTTTAAAATGCAGATGGTATCCCAGATAAGTAGTGAGCATGGTAACAGGGAAACTAATGTAAGGTGATAAGATACCCTGTATACAGCAGGGACAATACAGTTAATACTGGAATAGAAAATACTTATAAGTTAGAGAAGGCAAGCCAGCATACTGACAAACATAAGGAGAAATATCTTTTTGGGCTATAGTATCTCAGCCACTATGTTAGGCTTAAGCTAAGAATAAAGTACCATCCTGTTGTCAGGGATAAGTGGTGATAGAAGGAGCTTGACTTGGGTTGGTGAACACAAAATATAGTGTAGAGATGAATTGTTTACCTGAAACCTGTATAAATTTGTTAACCACTGTCATCACAATAAATTCCATGGAGAAAAAGACTTAAGTGTAGAGAATGTAAACTGGAAAAGCAAAGCATAAGTACAGTCCTAGGGCAGGGCTCTAAAAACATCTATATACATATAAAGTGACTGAACGTCAGAATGATTGGAACAACCAGTCTCTATGACACGCACTATAGTGACCTACCAGCTTGATCTGGACCTGATTGACCTCCCTCAACCTCCCACGGCCCCTCCCTCTAACTGACTCCACCCCAAATTTGCTCCCCCAACCCAATCAAGGGTGGGGCTGGCCAGCCAACTGTCCATGCCCCTCTGTCCCCCTGCCAGTCCCACCCCATTTTGACCCTCATCAGGGTGGGCTGGCCAGACCCCTCCTGTGCACAAATTCTTGCACTGGGCCTCTAGTGCTATATAATAAAAGGCTAATATGCAAATTGTCCCTTCAACCAGGAGTTGATTGAGAGTTCAATCAGGGGGCAGGGCTAGCTGGCCAAATGGCTATGGCCCTGCCCCCTGGCCAGCTCTTCCCCTGATTGCCCCCCACCCCAATTGGGTCTGGGGCCAGCTGGCCAACCTCCCGCATCCCCTCACCCTGACCTGCTGTGATCTCCCTGATAAGGGTAGGCTGGTCAGACCCCACCTGTGCATGAATTCATGCACCAGGCCTCTAATTCTCGATAAAGGGTCAGATAGTAGATATTTTAAGCTCTCCAGGTCATATGTTTCCTGTTGCAACCACTCAAATATGTTTTTGTGTCACAAAAGCAGTTATGGTCAATACATAAAGAATGAGAATAGCTATATTCCCAAAAACTTTATTCATGAAAGTAAGCTACCTGTTATCCTAGAGGTCTTGAAAATGCATAACAGCTTATGCAATAGTAACTTAAAATAAGAGGATAAGGATGTGGTAATCTAAACTGGAGAATGATAGGAATAGCTGAGTCTGAGGAACAAGGCCCAGTTATCATAAGTGTGGCATGAGATAAAGGCTGACACAGCAACAAGGCAACATGATAGTCCCAAAATGTTGGTCTATAGCTATGGAAACTCCTTTGTCTTGTGGTCAGATAGATTCCAGAGTTTGGGACAATGCTGAGCTTGCAGTTTTGCAAAGTCAGGAGTCACAGCAGTTGGATGAGGAAAGCAAACACTTTGAACTAGACAAGTTCTACTAGAAAGAGCCGATGTAGCTGTCCAAAGTCTTAAATTTACTTTTTGTCCAGATTTTGCTTAGTGTCACTATGGCCACATATATAAATTTGTCCCTTAGGAAAAGAAAGTATAGTGTAACTGCTGGATATGCTAAAGAGAAAAAAATCATAGAAATACTGATTTCAAAATGTTTATCTTTAAAAATCAATATGCTGCACTCTAAATTGAGGATAATATTAATCTCGGAGCCCAATCTTTCTTATAATGTTCTTATGAGGATTCAACAAAATCATAGATGTGTACAGTCTTTGTAAGCTAGAAAGTATTCTACATAGCCTGGTTATGATTATCAAATTTATGGTAAGCAATGGTTTAGTCATGAATTTCTTTCATGGTTACATTCTTCTTAAATAAGAATATTCTAACCTGTTGCAAAGCTAAATTTTATAATTCAATTAGACAACAAGAATGTAGTTTAATAAATTTTCCTTAAAGAAATATTCCTCTTAACTATTCCAATCACTTAAGTACATACTGAAAGAGTGGAAGTGTATTATCCAATATTTCACTGGTTATAGTAAATTGTTCACTTTTCTGGCATCTTTGTCTGTAGCAGTGGTCAGCAAACTGTGGCTCACGAGCCTCAGTTTGCCAACCACTAGTCTGTACCAATAAGAGTATGTGTAGCAAGAAATAATGTAACACAAGTAAGTAAAATTAATTAATAAAGAGAAATGAGAAGAACTTAAACTAGTCACAGAACAGTGACTATATGTGTGTGTGTGTGTGTGTGTGTGTGTGTGTGTGTGTTGCTTTCAAAGAGATATCCCAAATTAAATATATATATACAAATTAAATTTTGTCCTAAACTTAAATTTGGAAAATAGTTATCTATATTTTCTCTGTGATGTCATTCTTGTAACAAGAGGATAAAACCCATTTCATCCTGAGCTTGAAATGGTAACACATGGGAGACTATAGATGTTGTAATATAAAGTCAAGACTTTTTCTAATGCTCTGCCAGCCCCTAGCATTGTAGAAATCATGAGAAATATCTGTTTCCATACCTCCTTCTTGGCACCAATTGCCATGCACTCGGATTGCTAAAGCAGGTGTTGAAACATAGAGGCAGTGATTACTGCCTTGGGTGGCCAGCTCTTTCCAGGACCTGAGCAATTGTAAAGGCAGTCTGGAACTAGCGAATTAAAGCCATCCATCAGGCTTGTTGCACCACACTGAGCAACTGCTTCTGCTGACAACAGTGAGAATTGAGCTCTCCCAAGGGGAATGAAAATGCAAGAATTGGAGATTTTAAATTAGGAACCATTTCAGGAAACAGACTGGTAAGATGGTGAACCATTATTCTATCAGATTTTAAAGCCACACTCAGGCTTTATTTAGAGACACAATCTCATTTATTAGGACCTATACAATTATAGGGATAAAAAAGTTAAGAGCTTTTAATGTTTTAGGAAAACATGAAAGAACTAAGCAGGCCAGCTTTAATTACCAAAAGCAGTTACTTGTCTACATAGTTGCTGTGCTGCTTAATCTAAATCCCAGGTGCCCCATCCTCTCCACTTGTCAGCCTGTTCTACTTTTATTGAGAGGCAAAAGATGTCACGGGACCAAGCTTGTGATCACTCTATTTCCCAACTCAGTTTGTCTCTGTACATTTATTAGTTCATTATGAAAATCAAAATGATCACCCTGAGAAATTAATTAACAAAAATCAATGTGGATGCTTAGCCACAATGGATTGGGCAATGCCTTCCCTCCTCTAGATGCTAAATCAGTTGCACTTCTCCACTTCTGTACTTGTCTGTCAGACTTCCAGAAAAGCTTCATCTCTACTATGACACTCTACTCAAACCTAATTATGAAGGCACTTCAGCAAAGAAAACCTTGGTGTAAGAAGTTGTTCATGTTATTACACTGTGGTAAAAAAAAAAAAAGAAGAAGAAGAAGAAGGAATTCTTACCATTTACAGCAGCATGGATGAAACTGAAGAGCATTATGCAAAGGAAATAAGCCAGTCAGAGAAAGATAAATATCACATGATCTCATTCATTTATGGAATATAATGAACAACATAAAATGATGAATAAAAATAGATCCAGAGACAGAGAAACATAGATCAGACTGTCAAACCTCAGAGGGAAGATAGGAGAGGGTGGGGGAAAAGGAGAGAGATCAACCAAAGGACTTGTATGTATGCATAGAAGCTTAACCAAGGGACACAGACAACTGGGGGTGAGGAAATTAGTGGGGTGGCAATGGGGGGATAAGGATACATATGCAATATCTTAATCAATAAAGAAATTTTAAAAAAGAAGTCATTCATAATATGTTGATATTTGAGAACATACTTAACAGACTACCTTAATCAAAAATATCTCATGCCATGCCCCTGGTAGTGACCTACTAGGATGCTGCTTTGATACTTAATTTATTCATTTACAAAAATTCACCAATCAACTTCTCTGTAAGTTCCTTTGTGTCACTCATTGTGTTAGACGCTGGAGATACAATATATGAATGAGAAAGATAAGGAAATCAATGTTTCAACTGTGTCATAAGTGCTCCAATAGAGATAGGCACAAAATGCTGTAGAAACAAAGGGTAGAGGGACATGTAGCATGAGAGCATAAGTAAAACAATGAGCACTGAATTGGCATAAAGTATAGGCAAAAACACTGAATACCAGATTTTCCTGCTTCAGAATTCCATGATGGCCAGTACTGGCTGAAACTGTACTATTCATAATCACTCATTTCAGATGGCAACATTCCTACATTAGATTTATAGGCTAGATCAATATTTCCCAACAGAAGTGTCTCAAATACTGAAACAGTTACCATCTACCCTGTCCAATATGGTAGCCACTTGCCACATGTGAATATCTGAGCACTCGAAATATGGCTAGTGTCATTGAGGAACAGAATTTCTAATTTTAATTAATTTAAATGTAAATTGTCACATATGTCTACTGGTTACCACATTACGTAGCACTGAATGGCTATGAATGGATAAAGGTAATGGTCAAAATTCAAAATTTTTATTGAAATCAAAGTCTTCTTAATTTAATTCCAACTTGCTTTTTCAACATTATTTCTCATTATACCACTCATATGTCCTAACCTCAAACCTAATGGGATCTCTCACCATACTTTATATTTTTTTATGGTTCTATTTCTGCTTACTTTTTATTTTTTTATTTTTTCCCTATTTCCCTCCCCACCTCCCAGTAGATGCCCTCATCCATCTCCTCCCCCAAGCACCCCTTTGCTCTGTATCCACTGCCTATGCCTACACACACATGCATACAAGTCCTTCGGTTGATCCCCTAGATCCCCTACAGGCCCTGCCCCCACAACCTCCCCTGCCTTCCCACTGCAGCACAACAGTCTGTTCATTTCTTCTTTGCCTCTGCACCTGCTCCGCCCCCACCCCCACCCCCTGATTCTTGTCTTTAGAAACATCTTGCCCCTGTAGGCTAGAAATAAACCCGCAAGAGCGAAAGAAAAATGTTTGAGTCCCAATTTCAATGTCCTATAGCTTTGATTCCCAGTTTAAAACGGCAAACATTTCCTTATGTGTACACGTCAGCAATGGTATATGGATAGTGGACAAATGGTGGCAATGCTGGTCCGACCCTCTCTGGTTTGGTTCTAGGCATCCTGTAGTGATGCACTGCTGCTGACTACTTGCATGACGAGGCATCGTCCGCTTCTTCCATCTCTGGACTGTTTCTCCTCTTGCCTTCGTGGTTGGCACATTCCTCTCTGTTGCAGGAGTCCACTTGGTCTTGGAGTTGTTTTCTGAAAGTATATAAACATATTCTCTCTCTTTTTTTTAATATATTTTATTGATTTTTTTACAGAGTAGAAGGGAGAGAAATAGAAAATCAGAGACATCGATGAGAGAGAGAGACATGGATCAGCCGCCTCCTGCACAACCCACAGTGGAGATGTGCCCGCAAGCAAGGTACATGCCCCAGACCGGAATCGAACCTGGGACCTTTCAGTCCACAAGCCGACACTCTATCCACTGAGCCAAACCGGTCTCGGCAACATATTCTCGACGAAGAGTTAATAAAGGAATCTTTTCTGTAAAATTGACTTGCAGTCCTTTTTATTTTTGCCTACTCGCTTTTTCTTTGGCTTCTTTTGACACCATGTGTGTTTTTCATGGGTATCTTGCTGTTAGTATTACAAATGGAAATTAATTTTCTAAAGTGAAAATTTTCTAAATGTAATTTACTTACCAGATATTTTTCCTTACATGATATTATCCTACTCTCCCACGCTCTTTTTTTTTTTTTGATTAATGGAGAATTTGGTAAAATTTTTAATGCAATCTTGATAACTTAAAATTTTAATTTTTTGCACACAAATATGCCTGTTCTCTGTTCATTACATATTAAGCAATTTTACCATGAGATGAGCTATCAATAGAAATTTTAATTAATACTTTAGAAACAGCTTTTTGTCCAGTACACTTAAATTTTCTTGAGTATTCGATTATTTCAGTTCACCAATTTAAAATAATCTGAAAGCTTGATAACTCTTTTACTTCAAATTTAATATTCTACCAAAAATCTTAGATTACCCTGTATATATTAGTGGAAAGGTTTATTTGCATTGAGTAGGCACTGAGCATTCCTAATGCTAGGCTGAATTTAGATATAGGGCAGCTGCTGTTGGCATGTTTCTGTCTGTTATTTGGGTCTTGATCTGAGCTGGGCCACGTCTCTGTCTGTTACCTGGGTCCCGATCTGTGCTGAGCGTGGGAAGCGAGGTATCCATGGGGACAGGAGACTTCCCTCAGGAGGGATGAAGGTTCAGAGCCCTGCAAGTCTGGAGGGGGGTGAGGGTTGGTGCCCTACCTCTATTGACCCCCAAGTTCTCTCCCTGCGACTGTGCCTGTCTTAGGTCGTTCCTTCCCTGAGGAATCTTACCCTTCTCTGGCTAACCAGTCATCCTCAGGGGCCAAGTAGGGTGCTGTGAGGTTCAGTTCTGTCTCCATGGTAGCCTATGCCCCCATGGCCTCCATGCCCAGACACTGATCTCTTATCAGGGGAAATTCAGGTTCCTTCTCCAGTGAGGGCCCAGCTCACACCATTTGGCGAGAGACCAATCCATTATACCAGCCACCTCCTCGAGGCTTCGACCTCAGCATGAATAGGGAGCTCAGGCTACAGCTGAGGGCCATTGGGTTGTGAGAAAAGGGTCTCTCTTGGCAAAAGAGGAAAGAGGGGCCAGTATAGAATGCTCAAATGCCTTCCCAGTGCCTTAATTCCTTCTGAAAGGGATTAAATCCTTTCATGTCCTCTTTTTAATTTGCTGCTAAACATTCAAACAATTAGTTTGTTCTTTTGTTTGGGATAGTTGTACAATATGCTGTTGTGAAATATCAAAAATTAGATGATATTGTAAGATAATATTATGTAAGGATATTCTTTGCTCTAGGCCATGGCAATTCAATTTCAAATGGGCTGACAATTTCTTTCTGTAACTATATAAACTTTTTCAGGGAGGCAAAAACACAGATTACTTACCTTAGCTCAAGAGGCCAAATATGTTGACTTTCAATTACAATCCTTATAACATTTAAAGGAAACTTCTTATTTCCTTCCAAAATGATTTTCATGTTACAGAGTTTCATTTAAAAATCTTTGTCTCATGAAGCAAATTCCCTTAAAGTTATGGTTACCACTGTATGGATTCCCTCTCATGCCCCACCTTCCCTGTTGTCTGTGCCTAATGATTATGCTCATATGCATGTTAATTCATCTACTTTTGATGAAATGTTCTTTCTTTATCATCTGTGACTTTTGAAATCATCAAAGACAAACAAAAAGGTTACCTTTTATAACTTGCCCTTCCAATATCTTTCTCATCCAGCTGAAATCAATTTCTAACTAATCTGTTTTATATACTCTATTTGAGTACAAACACAAAAAATCCAATGACCAATAATTCAAATTTCATCCAGAAATATATGGATGTGAACATTAATCCCCTGACTCACGCTATAAATATCTGAACTACTAGTAAGCATTTTTAGTTGAGATACTGAATTTCATTTGTTTTTAAAACATTTGGGATGTCTACTCCATTAATTCATCATGTATATTAAAAAGTAAAATAAATTTAACAACCTTTCATGGAAAAAAAATCCCTCTGAAAATTCCAATGTGTAGAGTTACAGGACTTCTCAGAACTTGAACAAATTAATGGGATTAATTTAACCTCAACAATCTTTTTAAAAATAGATATTTTATTGATTTTTTACAGAGAGAAGGGAGAGGGATAGAGAGTTATAAAAATCAATGAAAGAGAAATATTAATTAGCTGCCTCTTGTACACTCTCTAGAGGGGATGTGCCCACAACCAAGGTACATACCCTTGACCAGAATCTAATCTGGGACTCTTTAGTCCACAGCCAACACTCTATCCACTGAGCCAAACTGGTTAGGACTAACCTCAACATTCTAAAACTTGAATCACCATGGAGCTTTACTTTTTGTAATCTATTTATTGACATTTTATGGCACAATATATTATTATGGAATATAGTTCAGGAAACAGTCATTTAAATATGGAAATGCATTTGCAAATATTTCTAAAGATAATTGACATTTAGACTTAAAATTATGATTTTAAGCATTGCCATATTTTATTTAGTGATGTAAACACTTAAAAGGTGAAGTAATTATTGTATATGTACTCTAGCCCATGTTCTGTGCTAAAAGTTAGGAGAATGGTGGAATAGGAAGAGTTGCAAATACATAGAAAAATAAGATGTGACCAAAGCCTGCCAAAATACTGTTCTCTCTGGTTCTGGATGTTTAGTACTGTGAAAACAAAAGGGTAGAATGAAATAGCATGAAGAAGAGCAGGAATGAGATAATCATACCTCTGAGATTTCAAAGCCTTAGTGTGTATAAAGCATCTAATGCTGAAATGTGATTATCTCCTGGTAACCACACCACCTGGCATTTTCTAATTGCTATTCTCCAAGTATCAAGGAAAAAAAAATGTGTATGCTAAGAGAAATAAGTTGGCAGGTCTGTTTGGAAAGCATGATGGTTCTGCTTGAACAGCAGTCAGAGCTGAGCCATGCAATTTGGAAAGGAAGCTGCATTTTTGAATAAACACACATTTTATTTATTGTTTCAATGTTTCATAAATATTATTTATTTTTGAAGGGGAGCATATTGGCAGAGTAATAAGGAGCAATTAGCACTGCTAGAAAAATAAAATGGAGCCTTCCTGAGAATGGCTAGTAAGGAAAGATATGGCTACATATATTTCTTTGTATCATATAATTATAAATTTCAGTCAAAGGAAATGAGGAATCATTTGGGTGAGAGCAACTCATCAGTAATGTCCAGCTACCTCTTGGACAACACCCATTTTTTAAATAAGTCTTTATTGTTCAGTTTATTACAGATGTTCCTCCTCCCCCCACCAATAGCTCCACTCTACCTGATTCCCCAGCCCCCCACCCCATGCCCTTACCCCCTGCCACTGTCCTCATCCATAGGTGTAAGACCTATGTCTAATCTTTTTCTGGACCCCTCACACCCCCTTACCCCAAGAATTGTCAGTCCATTCCCTTTCTATGCCCCTGATTCTATTCCATTTACCAATTTATTCTGTTCATCAGATTTCTTATTCACTTGATATTTAGATTCACTTGTTGATAGGTATGTATTTATCACTTTGTTGTTCATATTTTTTATCTTTACCTTTTCCTTCTCTTCCACTTCTTAAAGAATACCTTTCAGCATTTCATATAATCCTGATTTGGTGGTGATGAACTCCTTTAGCTTTTTCTTGTCTGTGAAGCTATTCATCTGATCTTCAATTCTGAATGATAGCTTTGCTGGGTAGAGTAATCTTGGTTGTAGATTCCTGCTATTTATCACTTTGAATATTTCCTGACACTTCCTTCTGGCCTGCATAGTATCTGTTGAGAAATCAACTGACAGTTGTATGGGTACACCCTTATAGGTAACTAACTGTTTTTCTCTTGCTGCTTTCACTTTGTCTTTTTGCCCTTGCCATTTTAATTATGATGAGTCTTGGTGTGGTCCTCTTTGGATTCCTTTTGTTTGGTGTTCTATGCACTTCCTGGACTTTTAAGTCCATTTCTTTCACCAGGTGGGGGAAGTTTTGTCATTATTTCTTCAAATAGGTTTTCAGTGTCTTGCTCTCTCTCTTCTTCTGGCACTCCCATAATTCTGATGTTGGTATGCTTGAAGCTGTCCCAGAGGCTCCTTACACTATCTTCACATGTTTGGACTCTTTTTTCTTTTTGTTTTTCTGGTTGGGTGTTTTTTGCTTCCTCATATTTCAGATCTTTGGTTTGATTCTTGGCATCATCTAGTCTGCTGTTGGATTTCTGTACATTATTCTTTATTTCAGACAGTGCATGATTAATTTCTGATTGGTTCTTTTCCACTTATTTTGGCATTGTCATTAAGATCCTTGAAGGTCTCACTAAGTTTCTTGGCGGTTTTAGAAGATTCTTGAGTAACCTTATAACTGTGGTTTTGAACTCTATGTCCAGTAGCTTGCTTTCCTCCATTTCTTTAATTCATGACATGTTTCTTGGTCTCCGAATTTTGGCTCCTTCCCTGTGTTGGTGGAGTGGCATTGTGTGCTAGTTGTCCTTTATGGCCCAGTTGCTCGGCCTCCTCAATCACCTGAGGTGGACACTCTTAGTGTACCCCTTTGTGGGCTGGGTACGCAGTCTTGTTGTAGTTAAGCCTTGATTGCTATTGGTACACTGGGAGGAGTTGACCTCCAGGCCAATTGGCTGTGAGGACACCCTGTGTTTGTAATGGAAGAACTACTGTGTTGGAGACACCCTTATAGGGTAGGACTTGCTTCAGTGGGGCTTTGGTGCTCACCGAGACTGTCTGTTGAGTGTGTCACTTATGTATGTGAGGAGTTGAAATCTGGTGTCATGTCACACTAACCTCTATCTACGTACACTGGTTCCTGGATCTCCAAGGAGGTGCAAGTCAGCTAGTGTCTGAGGCCACCCAGCAGGAGCTACAGGGAGATCTGCAGATTTCTTCTCCTTGCTTGGACTTTGGAAATTTGGGAGTTGTCTGACCCAGTTGCACTTTGTTAGGTTAAGCTGTGAGAGAGCAGGTCATTCATATACAAAAGCCGGTGAACACAGCTTGGTGGATTTGTAAATTGGTTGTGGCAGGGTCTCAGGGAAGCTCTAGGGCATGGCAAAAGTGATGGCTGCCAGTCAGCCCTCTCTGCGTCTCCGAGTTTCCATGTTCTGATCCCTGTTCGCTGTCTGCACCCTAGTACAGTAAACAATGATTCCTGTGCACACCTCTGTGAGAAAGCCACCCTCTCTTTCTGACCCTATGGCGGACAATCCAGTTTATCACTATATGAGTCTGGGTCCCCAGAATCTCACTGGAAACTGGAGTTCAGAGCAGTTGAGATCTTGTAACTCCCTACTAATTGAAAAAAAACAAAACAAAACAGTGCACTCCAGCCCGATTTGCATGAGTCTCCATACTTCTGCCTTTCTGAGCTTCTGCATGTCCTACCAGGTCTCAATGCACTTTTTTTCTTTCCTTCTAGTTGTAGAACTTCCACTCTACCAGCTTTCCCATGGTTCTGGGGGATAGTCATTTTGAGTCATTTTGTCTTTTAGTTGTAGTTTTGGTGTGGTTGTGACAGGTAGCACATACAAGTGTATACCTTATGCCACCATCTTGGTTCTTGACACTACCCATTTTAAAACATGGATGGAGATAGAGAATATTATGATAAGTGAAATAAGTCATGCAGAGAAAGATAAATATCATGTTCTCACTCATTTGTGGAATATAATGACCATCATAAACTAATAAACAAAAACAGATCCAGAGACAGAGAAACATCAATTAGAATGTCAAACCTCAGGGAAGGGAAGGGACAATGGGGGAGGGATCAACCAAAGGACTTATATGCATGCATATAAGTCTACTCAATGGACAAAGATAAGAGGGAGGTGGGGGCATCAATGGGAGGTGAGGGGCAATGGGGGAATAAGGACACATATGTAATACCTGAATCAATAAAGAAATAAAAAAAGAGTTTATTTTTTTCCAGGAATTTTCCTTTGGTACAAATTTCACTAACTATGAAATACAAACAAATCTTCTTCTATGCAGAAGTAGCAACAAAGGCAACTATTTTTACAGAAATGAGTAGGGATTAAAACTATTTTAGATAAATCTAATAGCTCAAAAATGCATTATTGATGGCAACTTATTTTATAAACACAATATTTTACCTTTTCCCCCTCAATGTATATCTTAGCCAAGCAAATGGGTACCATAAAACTAGGAATATACTTATATCACTAAAAATGGAGTATCTGGTCTTTGAACAAACTCTCTATTATACTTTGCTAGTGATTAATTCTCCATTAGTATATTAGTTTACTAATTTGTTTCATTTCAAAACTTTTGGGGGTATTTTCATGAAGTGATTTGTGACACTCATGAGCAGGCTATCCTCCCTGTTACAGAGAGATATTTGATGAGCGTTGAGACCAAGGAATAACTGTCAAAATGAAGATGAAAGAATTGTCAAATGATGAAAGAAGCTAAACTACCCTATGGATTTGGCACAATATTAAAAGTTGGTAATGCCTAAAGAAAATGTGCACATTTTGAGGGAGAAGAAACTATTCTAGTGATAAGGATGAGTAGTTTTTTTATATACACATTTACTTATATCTTTATGTATATAAATTGAACCTATTGAAATCCCATATTATCATACTAGAGGAATGGTACATGAGAATCATGCACTGGTGGAGGAGGTGTCCCTCAACCAGGCCTGCATCCTCTCACAGTCCAGGACCCCTTGGGGGATGTGTGACTGCCAGCTTAGGCCCAATCTCTCGCACAGTCCAGGGCTCTCACAGTCTGGGACCCCTCATTCCTTACTGCCCGCCTGCAGCTGACGTGGGAGAGGCTCCCACCACTATGCTCACCAGCTGTGAGCCCAGCTTCTGGCTGAGTAGCACACCCCCTGTGGGAGCGCACTGACCACCAGGGGGCAGCTCCTACATTGAGCATCTGCTCCCTGGTGGTCATTGCGCATCATAGTGACTGGCCATTCTGCTGTTTGGTCTATTTGCATAGTAGGATTTTATTATATATATATATATATATATATATATATACATATATATATATATATATATGTATGTACATACATATATATATATGTATATATATACATATATATACATGTACATATATATAGATTAAAAATATAGAGTTTTTAAGGTTAAATCAAGTTTATGAGGTCTGTATAATAACAAACTAAATGAAGCACCATTTAATATTATCATTTAGATTATATCAGGAACTTCAAGAATGCTCTAACACCATATTTACAGACTTCTCTTCAAATCTTACTTTTAAAGAAAACTTTATCAATGTTATAATTGTCAAACAAAACTGTACTTGTATTTACTCTTTCTCAAAAGGAGCTTAGATTTTGTCACAATAACAAGGTAATGTAATTAAACTGACCTTAAGTTTTAAAAATACTTTTAATTACACAGGACTACTTTAGCTTAAAACTTCAACTAGTAGACTATAGCAATAAAAGATGACTGACCTTCTCCTAGATTCCATGGGAATAACATCAAGAAAAATAAATTTAACTGGAACCGGTTTGGCTCAGTGGATAGAGCGTCGGCATGTGGACTGAAAGGTCCCAGGTTCGATTCCGGTCGAGGGCATATACCTTGGTTGCAGGCACATCTCCAGTGTGGGGCATGCAGGAGGCAGCTGATTGATGTCTCTCTCCCATCGATGTTTCTGACTTTCTATCCCTCTCCCTTCTTCTCTGTAAAAAAGCAATAAAATATATTTTAAAAAAAAAGAAAAATAAATGTAGGTATTTTTAATAGACGTCTGATTCTAGCAGGCTATTGAAAATTATAAAACTAGATAATAAATTTAATGACCAAAAAGGAAACATTGTATTGTTTTATCTAGAGTAGCAGTTCCCATAAGGAAGGGGTTATTTTATGAACTCCCCTATGGGCATTTAACACTGTCTGGAGACATTATGGGTTGTCACAACTAGGAGTGGTTGGGGTTTGCCAATGGTTCTAAGGGATATTGCTTAACATATCACCATGCATACTATAAGCCTAATCTAGTGATGCCCCCAAAATTATCTACCACAAAATATCAAGAGTTATTAGGTTGAGAAACCCTGGTTTAGAGCTTTCTGTAGTCTGTTTACTTCTTCATAACTAATAGTACATTTAAAAATACTATAATTTAGTTGGGATAGATTTTTATAATGAAGAAAATAGTGGCAAATATTCAGACTTAAAAATTCAAATAACAGGTTCACATAATTGCTTTGCCTTGTACTAGACATATGTCTTTAATTAGGTTATAGAACCACTGTATGTCTTAGTTACCTCTTTAAGAAAAAGAGCTTTGTGAGAATTAGAAAATGATGAATGTGAAAGGATTTAGAAAGTGCTTGAAAAATATAAAACACTCAGTGCATATTATAAATAACTGAAATAGTTATTAATTTATTTCTAAAACAAACACGATTCTACTTAAAGGTTATGTCATAGAAGCTGAAAAATAAAGCATCTTAGTCAATTTAATGATAATATATTTGACACCTTAGGAGAGACTTTTGAAGATACAGTATATAATAAGGATCTAGCTAAGGTCAAATACTTTCAACACTTTCTAAATAGTCATCATTTGTATGAACTGTGACATTTCTTATAACAGTGAAGAAAATGCTCCCTTTCAGAGTAAGAAGCAGTCTATATACAGACCACAATTCAAACAAAGGAGTTCAAACAAAATTTGCCTCCATCTATAATGTAAAAAGAAAAATGAGTTAAAGAATAAGACATTCATTTGATAAATGGGTTCATTTATGGTTTAAAAACTAGTTGTTTAGGATCAAAGCACAAGTGGAACATTCTCATACTGAGATGCTTTTTTCTTATTATTATTATACAGATTTCAGGTGTATAATTAAATAATACATCATCTGTATATTGTGTTGTGTGTTCACCACCCCAAATCAAATCACTATTTATCTTCCATCACAATTTATCTCCTCTTTACCCTCTTCTATTCCTCCAAATCCCTTTTAGTCTGGCAATCACCATACTGTTGTCTGTGCCTATCAGGTGTGTTTTTTTTTTTCTTTTCTCAATTCCTTCATTTTTTTAGGCAGAAATGCTTTTAGTTACATAAAAAGTGCCTGAGATTTGTCATCATAATCCTATAATTCATTGATTTTAGAGTACAGTGGAAAATGATCAACAGCTGTGAGCAAATTCATTGTGGTAGCATCTCTAAACAGAAGTTGAAACTCTTTTCACAGTTGTATTGCCTACCCTTTATATTGCCTTTGTGATATGGAACCCTGCATCTTCAGTGCAAGTGTTTTGGGCTTTCTGTCCATCACCAAAGTACAAATTCCATCAAGATTTCAATTGCAAAGTATTTTCCCACTATCATGTAAACAATGCTTTGGATAATTGTAGCCCATGTCTTCTAGTTTGTTTTGAGAAATATCACTAATATACCTTAACAAGTAATAGAAAGAAAAAAAAGCAAAATCACTCCAGCAATCTGATAATTTTCATACAACATAATGATAGTTATAATTTTATTACTTGAGTGAAATGGTTATGTTTTACTTTGAGCCTAGCTGAAAAGGAGATATGCTGTTCCAGCTTAGTTAGAGTGTGATATGATGACACTAACAAATTGTTCTATAAAGTATTTTCACAGAAAATTATTTTCTATCCCCAATCTGCCCTCCTTTATTTGGAAGACATCTTTGAGGTAAATAACTCCAAAACATAGTGGGAGATTTAAAAAAAAGCAATGTTAATAATTATTTGGTTATTGAAACAGAATATGCTTTAATAAAATCTTCATTTACATAAGGTAAAAAATACTGCTCATATATTTACTCTTTTGTTTAAACTCTTATGACTGTAACATAATTGGTTACCAAACTGCACTAGACTTACTTTGTGCCATAGAAATTGATGGTTATGCATATTTTATGGTTAACCTTGATCATCTTTATAAATCTACAAAACTTCAAACCACAAGGTGAAAGGATCATTACATTGGAAACCTCACCCTTGAACAAATTTTTGAGGGAGACTTCCTAATAGGAGCAGTTATGTTTAACTAATAGGAGCAGTTATGTTTAACTAAGGCATTGGAGCAAGTAATCAAGCTCCACTAACCCAAAATATTCTTTCTGTTTGTTTTTACAACTATCTGATACTATAAACACTTTATATTTTTCAATGCATTTTAAGGTGACACTGTACACCTGGATATTTTGGTCTATGGTCATTTTTGTGATCAATATCTTGCTAGTTTTAAGTTATATAGATAACATTTTTAAGATATTTCAGAATAAATACTAGAAATAATACTTTTCTAGCACTCTCTAATCAAGCCATATAATTTCTAGTGTTTAAGAGCAAATTGCTTTACACTAAAGCACTGCATGTAATTAGAGCTTAGAGAATGACTGAATTGTTTGCCCCCTTTGACATGCTATAAAGTACCATATATTATTATTTTTAAATCAGTGAATAAATGGAAAATTTCTATGAATCAATAATTTGAGAGAATACACCTAAAAATAAAGCTTGAGCCAATGGGTAAATTTTGGAAAACTTTGAATCAAAATAATAATGACAGGAATGATTAGACAATGCAAGGTAATAATTAAAGTTATTTTAGTCATATATGTATTTTACATGTATTATATATATATTATATAAATCAACTTATAGCATCTAAACTTTGAAATCAAAATTAAAAACCTAAACTAAGTCATATAGTAAGTATCTATGCTTGTATGTTATCTTATTTTTTATTGTAATGTCTAATAAACTGAGAAATTAAAAATAGTGCATAACCAAGCTTTACATAGTCAATGGATGATCGATTACATCATCTCAGGAGTCATTTCCTCCTGTTATTTAACACATAGCATTGGAATATGAATAGTATAGGAGGGAGAACTTTGCTTTTTTCTGTAAGTTGTTGAGAAATTCATAAAACAGATGGGAAGTGACTATTTTTTAAATCAAACAATTTTGTATTTCAACCAATGATATATAACTTAATCTTATAAACACCCCACTATGAGCAATTAGTATTTTGGCATGATCAGACACAAATTCTTTATATATATATATAAATAAAACTTTATTAAACCTTATTAATTGAAAATTGCACTAGGATATATTTTCAATTACTTAAGAATGATTAATTTTAGAGCTGATATACTACCAGTGCTATTGGATTCCAGTAATGATACAAAAATTGTGAAAAAGGTCACTCCTATGCTAAGAAAGATTGTGTAATTTGACCAGAAAATTTGCACCTTGTAGCTAAGTGTTGCAGAACCCAGGAACCATTTAAATTCTAAGAATGGGAGAGACAAAGCCAGGATTAGGAAGAAATGACAGAACCATCACACACACACACACACACACACACACACACACACACACACACATCTTTAATAAAAGAGAAATGTGTAAATTGGCCATCACTTCATGATGCCCACAGCCATTCAAGAGTGAGTATGCAAATTAACCCAACAAAGATAATGGCTGACCCTTGGCTGCTCTGGGCCTCTGGGCAGCATACCTCCTGAGGGCTTCCCTGCCATGCTCCACAGCTGTCAACCATCCTTGCAGCCTCCCTGTGGCCCAGTTCCAGCCTCAGAGGCAACCCTATGGTCTTTGAGGTTGTAGCTCCCAGGGTCTGGTGTCTCCCTCTAACCCACCTCTGCCCCACTGCTCTGGTAAACAAAACCCTGGAGTTGGAGCAGCCCTGCAGGCACGGATGCTCATGGGAACTCACTTGGTGCAGTTAGTGTGCCCCAGGAGCCCTAGGAGAATCAAAGGGCAATGCTGGTAGCCATGGTGGCAGTGACAGGTGGCTCAGCTTTGTTTTGAATGAGGCCACCTACACAGTAACCCAAATTATCAGCTCTCCCTATCTCTCAATCATGAGGGGAGGGGTGATGGGCATGGAGGGAGGAAGGATGGAGGAGGAAGACGAGGAGGAAGGGGGCCAGTTGCATCCTACTTTCATAATAGGAAAGTGAAATGCACTAGTGCACCCGACTTCTCCAGTCCTTCCTCCCTGCCCTGCTCCCCCAACCTCTTCCCCTCCACGCCTCCTTGGGAGCACCAGTGCTGCACAGAGGAACTCTCCAGAGAAGGAGGATGTGGAGGAAGTGTTGCCAGAGTATGCAGGGCTTGCCAATGCCACCACCACTGCACAGGCTGCTGAAGCAAACCTGCTGCATGCTGGCAGCTAGGAGAAGGAAGGCCTATTCATGTATGCATCTTCATGCATCAGGCTTCTAGTCCTATATAGTAAAGAAGTAATATGCAAATACATCGCTCCAACACACAAGATAGTCACCCCATGTGGTCAAATATGGCTACCCCCATGTGGACACAAGATAGCCAGCAGGGGATGACAGTTATGGATGACCAGGCCTGCAGGGAAGGGAAGTTAGAAGTGACCAGGCCAGCAGGGGAGGGCAGTTAGGGGTAATTGGGTTGGTAGTGGAACAGTTAGGTGTTGATCAGGCTGGCAAGCGAACAGGTAGCGGATGATCAGGCTGTCAGGCAGAAGCAATTAGGGGCAATAAGGCAGGCAAGCAGGTGAGCGGTTGGGAGTCAGCAGTCCTGGATTGTGAGAGGAATGTCTGACTGCCCATTTAGGCCCAATTCCTAAATGGGCAGTCAGACATCCCTCTAGGGGTCCCAGAATGGAGAGGGTGAGGCTGGGCTGAGGGACACACACATCCCCTCCCAGCAATTAATTAATTTCATGCACTAGGTTTCTAGTAAATAAATACATAAATAAAAACATAAAGATGGGATCATGTATCAGAGTGCCCTACCTGAAATTCTGAGATCAAGGGTCATGGTTTTGCTTGGATAGCATGATGAAATTCAACATTTAGATAATAAACCTTTAAATGAGTTTAAATTCAGAGATATGCTAGAAGTAGTTCAAATCAATTAATGAGAACTGAAGGGTAAATTTCCAGAAAACTTATGAACATGTTCCCATTATTTTTTTAATCAGGTAGGAGTGACATAAGCAAAATGGCAGAGTAGACAGCTCCAACCAGCTCCAAACTCCCATCCTCCTACAAGAAATACCAAAAAATAAGCACTGCCAGAACCAACTTTGTAGTAACTCTAGAAAATAGTCAAAGGTTCACAGCAACCAAACTATGAATCAAAAAAGGCAACTTAAGCCCTGGCTGGGTGACTCAATTGGTTGGAGTGTCATTCCTTTCATCAAAAAATAAAATAAAATAAAAGCTGTGGGTTCAATTCCCTGTCAGAGCACATACCTGGGTTGGGGATTTTTCCCTCTTTCGATGAATTTGGGAAGTAACAAACCAAGGTTTATCTCTCAATTGATGTATCTCACTCTCTCTCAAACATATCCTGGGGTGAAGAATTAAAAAAAAAAAAAAAAGCAAAGACAAAACAGAACTGGAAGCATCACACTTCTTGATTGTGTTTTTCCTGACTTTGGATAAATTATTAATATTTTGCTATTATGATTTTTGTTTTGGATATATAATTTTGATACATTATCATATTAATAATGTGTTTTCTTAATTTCCTATGAATTTTAATATTCATAAGAATATATACTGGTTATAAATTTTAATAGCATGGTAAATTTGGATTACAATGATAAAATATTTTAAGTTTTTAAAATATATTTTATTGATTTTTTTGAGAGAAGAATGGAGAGGGATAGAGAATTAGAAACATCGATGAGAGAGAAATATCGATCAGCTGCCTCCTGCACTCCTCCTACTGGGGATGTGCCTTTAACCAAGGTACATGCCCTTGACTGAAATCGAACCCGGGACCCTTCACTCCGAAGGCCGATGTTCTATCCACTGAGCCAAACTGGTTTCGGCTAAAATATTTTAATTTTTAATCACTATACAAAATAATAAAAGGGAAGCTAGTACAGATCTCTAATTAATAGATCTAAAATATTGTGGAGACTGGTGTGGCTCAGTGGATAGAGCGTTGGCCTGCAGACTGAAGGGTCCCAGGTTCGATTCCAGTCAAGGGCATGTACCTTAGTTGTGGGCACATCCTCAGTAGGAGGTGTGCAGGAGGCAGCTGATCGATGTCTCTCCCTCTCATCTATGTTTCTAACTATTCCTCTCCCTTTCTCTCTGTGAAAAATCAATAAAATATGTTTTAAAAAAATTAAAAATAAATAAAATATTTGTACTAAACTGAAAGTTCTAGACATAAGTCAGCTAGAATTATTTGATATCAGACAATATGTTACATTTCAATCCAGAACTTTTTATTTGCTATTTAAAGAGGTATAGACTCGAATTGACTGAAAGGTGTTCATCACTCTGTCAAGAAAATCTATAGTTTGTAAATTCAGCATTTATTATTTTTAAGTAATTGTGCATAAGTTGTAGCCACATTGTTTC
Source organism: Lasiurus borealis (assembly GCA_004026805.1). Classification (NCBI taxonomy): domain Eukaryota; kingdom Metazoa; phylum Chordata; class Mammalia; order Chiroptera; family Vespertilionidae; genus Lasiurus; species Lasiurus borealis. Next base: position 2,240 of record PVJN01001034.1, on the reverse strand, counting down.
AGCATTCTGAATCCATGTAAACTAATGTTTCTACTTTGTATATAGTTTCCCACAATATTCTTCCCCAATATACATTGAGTGGCCAGATTATTATGATCTCTGAATGCCTAATAATCTGGCCACTCAATGTATATCCTATATAATAAAAAGCTAATATGCAAATTGTCCCCTCAACCAGGAGTTTGACCATCAGACATGCCAGCCAACTGCCCATGTCCCCTCCCCCTGGCCAGGCTGGCCAGACCCCACCCATGTGGGCCTCTAAAATATATATGCTGAGTGGCCATATTATTATGCATTCAGAGATCAGAATAATCTGGCCACTCTGTGTATATGTCTCATGATATTAAGAAAGTTGTTTGTCTTATCTGAACAATTAAATATGTGATTTTTAAGTGATAAAAAAGGTAAATAAACTTCCCCTCACCCCTTGATTTGGGAAGAGGAAGTCCAGAAACTTAGATTAGGTAGGAAATCAGAATCAGCTCTGCTACCAGTGATTCTCATAATCTTTAAAAGACTTTTGAATTTTTTGATTTTTCATACATATTTCCTTTTTAAAAAAATATTTTTATTGATTTCAGAGAAGGAGAGGGAGAGAATCACTGACTGGCTGTCTCATGCACACGCCCTACTGGGGACAGAGTCTGCCACCCTGGCATGTGCCCTGATCAGGAATCAAACCATGATGTCTTGGTTCATAGGTTAATACTGAGCCACACTGGCCAGGCATATTTCCTTTTTTTGTTGTTAAAGAGTAAACGGCTGTTGACTATGCAGATTATGCAGAACTTCAGCTAAACGTTACTACATCAGGAAGACTGTGTATCAAAGAGGCCTACAAAGTTATCAGAAATAATGATAATTACATAGGTAGTTTATAGAAAAGTGTAGAAAGCATGAGTGAAAGTAAAATTTTAAGAGAACCTTCTGAAAGAAAAATTAGAACAATTCATGATGTCAGTTTTCTTTTCATGCTTTGTCATAAAGTCTAAATTTATATTTGTTTATATTTGTCCCATGTTCCCTTCAAGAAGATGAATAAGTTATGCAAAACAGAGTACACCAAAATTTAAATTACATAGAAAAGCTTAGGTTTGAAAATAATTTGACAGTGAGATAAGCAAGAGGGTCCAATTAAGCAAACCCTTGAGCATATTACTATTTCTTTTACCAACTCCTTTTTTCTTTTCATAATCTATAGAAAAAATCCTTGACCAGCTAGGTGTTTCTCAGTCTTTTAATTAAAAAGGCAATATTTATTAACAATATTCTATAGCTAACAATTTTACTGTTCCTATTAAATTCAGGCAAGAAACTATTAAATTCATAAATGTACTTCCATTGAATTTTAATGGAAATAAAATTAGATCTGTTTTATCAAAAGTGGGACTAGTCAACACTAAAAGAAGCAGAAGTACTGCAAAATAGTCAATTTACATAAATAAATTCGCCTCCTTTTCAAATCAGGAAGGCTTTTCATGAGAGTCTAAAAGGCAACATCATTCCCCAAGCTGACTTTGAATTGATGGACTAGTGGTGAATGTGATAAGATTTAACCAAAAACTTTCTTCTTTTTCTCTCCACACTAGGTAAATTTTAAGCTTTGCCTTTCCCATGATACCTGTCTAAATGTTAATACTTCACATCCTTTCCATACTATTATTGCATTCCTAGAGAAGAAATGCATATATCCTGTACACAGCAATTCTGTTCAATCTAAAATAATAGATATTTTGAAATAGTTATTGCTGAATATTTCATTTATACAGACTACAAAATGATGATTGCAAAGCTGGCTTAAAGGATTTTACTATCTTTCATTGAAATATACAAATAAAATGACTAGATGGAGTAGCAAATCTTATTGTCTGGCAATGTACACTAAGGGGATCACTGTTTTGTTGTTTTGGTTATTTTTTGGCAGTAGAAATACTAACTCTCACTGAATCATACAAAGAATTGTTCTTCAAGTTAGAATACATTTTTGAAGGTCACCTTGACCAAATTCCCACCAGATTAAAAATAAATTTCTTCTATAGCATACGTAACAAGAAGCTATTAATTATCTACTGAAATGTCTCTAATAACAGAGTACATATCCCTATGTGGTGTTGGCTCCTGATTAGGTGTTCATAATTGCCCACTTCTGTACCCTCTGCTTTGTCTGAGTCAGGATTCTTTCTTCCCTAAAGGTCCCTGAACTCTGCTTGCCCTCATACCTGAGCAAGCACTGAAAA
>PVJN01001033.1:80606-158389 GCA_004026805.1 Lasiurus borealis | reverse complement strand
ATGTTCATAGCAGCACAATTTACAATAGCTACAATTTGGAAACAGCCTAGGTGCCCGTCAGCAGATGAGTAGATCAGAAAACTGTGGTACATCTACACAATGGAATTCTATGCTGCCATTAAAAAGAAGGAATTCTCACCATTTGCAGCAACCTGGATGGAACTGGAGAGCCTTATGCTTAGTGAAATAAGCCAGTCAAATAGGGAGAAGCATCACATGATCTCACTCATTGGTGGATAATAAAGAACATTATAAACTGATGAACAAAAAGATAGATACAGAGGCAGTAAATCTTCAAACAGACTGTGAAATTACAGCAGGAAGATTAAAATTAGGTGAGGTAGATAAGAGATCAATCAAAGGACTTGTATGCATGCATATAAGCATAACCAATGAACATAGACACTGGGGGGGTTGGGGTATGCCTGCGAGGGAGGGGGGGGGCAATGGGGAGACATGTATAAAAAAATTAATAAAAAAAGTAAAATAAATAATAAATAAATATTCACTCCTCAGGAAAAGCAATGAGAACAATAGTAAAATTTTTCAAAAACAACTTTTTCAGAAATATGAAATTAACTAAAATAGTTAATATTTAAAATATATTTGGAAGTCATAAAACTTAATAAAAGGAAAACAAACAATCTAATTGAAAATGGACAAAGGGCCTAAATTGACACTTGTCTAAAGTGAACATACAGATGGTCAAGAGACATATGAAAAATGCTCAAAGTCACTGATAATCAGAGATGTAAATTAAAACAACAATGAGGTATCACTTCACACCTGTCAGAATGGCTACGATCAACAAATGATGAGTGCTAGCAAGGTTGTGGAGAAAAGAGAACCTAGTATACTGCCAGTGGGAATGCAGACTGGTGCAGCCCTTATAGAAACCAGTATGAGGTTTTTTTCAAAAAATTATATATGGAAGTCCCATTTCACCCAGTGAACCCACTTCCAGGATAAAATCCTAAGAAACCCAAAACATCAGTCAGAAAGAATGTATGTACTCCTAAGTTCATAGCAGTGCAATAGCCAATATCTGGAAATAGCCCAAATGCCCATCAATAGATGAGTGGATAAAAAAAAACTGTGGTACATTTACAACTTGGAATACTATGCAGCTCTAAAAAAGAAGGTTCTCTTATCCTTTGAACCACCCTGGGGCAACCTATAGTATTATGCTGAGTGAAATAAGCCAGTCAGAGAAAGAAAAGTATAACATGATCTCACTCATATGTGAAATCAAATAAACTGATGAACAAAATAGATTCAGAGATACAGAAATATGGAACAGGCTGTGGAATCTCAGAGGAAAGGTGGGCATGAGTGGGTGAGTGAAAAAATATCAACTAAAGAACTTGTATGAATAAATGCATAACCATGGAAATGAGGCAATAGGGTGGGGCAGGGAACAGGGGTCAATGGGGAAATAAAGAAATATTTTCAAAAATAAAGATTTAAAAGGAAAGCTTGCAGAAACTCAAGAAGTGTCTAATTAGAACAGTTACTGAATTTTGCTAAGAATATTAAGCTTTTTGGCTTATTAACTTGCTCCATTCTACTTTCTCCACCAAAGCTGGCAGTAGAACTTTACAAAATAAGAATATAGCTCAAATTTAATATCTGTTTAGTGTAAGTACCAGATTTGGATAATGGAATTGATAATTAGTAATTTGAAAAATAGAGCAGATAAAAATAGACATAACCATGAAGGGAAAAATGAAATCTATAGGATACAAGATTTAAGACTCAGGGATATCAAATAAAGAATCACATAATATAACATGTGTTTGATAGGAATTCTGGAAGGAAAGAAATGAGAGAATGTTTTGGAATTAAATATTTGAAGAGTTAATGGCTATGAGGAAAGATTATAATTCATATATTAAAATAGATGACAAACTCTAGACATAATAGGGAAAGATTAAAATACACTAAGACAAATCATTAAAAAGTGACAAAATTTTTGAAAATGTAAATATTAAAAATAATAGAGGAAATAGGAAAAGCAATAATAAGATAGCATATGATTCAATAGCAACAGTAGAAGTTAGTAAACAGTAGAACAACAAATTTAATAATCTGAAATAAAATAAGTACTAACTTGGAAGTATATACTTTGAAATAATATTTCAAACTGAAATGAAATTAATGGCTTTATCAAACTCATAAAATATGAATTTGTCAACTGAAAATTTTTCCTAAAAGAAATTATAAGTGTTTTTTCAGGAATAGAAAAGTGAACCCAGAGGAAATGTCCAAAAATAAAAAAAGAATGATGAATAAAAAATTGGTAAGTATATAAACAATATGAAAATTAATTGTATTAAAAGGTAATAAATAATAAAGTCAAGTGAAGTTAAGCATGAAACAAAATTAAAAAAAAAACACCTAAAATACATTAAAAAAGTTACTGGAGGAAATAATTAGGTGGTATCTAAAGTGTTGGAGACTAGGTCCATATAATAAATTTTGTCATCCTTACTCATCTGGAGGTTGAATACCTTAAATAGGGTGAATGATTTGAGAGATATTTTAAAATAATAGAATACCAATTAAATTGTTTTATTTATAGGTAATGGTCTATCTGCATTAATCTGTGTCCTCAGTAAAATATATAATCAATATTTTCATGTTTAAGTGACAGGTGTTTATATTTGTTGCTGTCATTTTTGGAAAATCTGAAGAGTGGACTGAGTCAGAGAGTAAATCAAACATCAGAATTAGGACCTAAACTAATATTGTTGTCAGGAGGAGTTAATGGGGGAGACCCCATGTTGTCTGTGTCCATGGTCTATTAATATATGCATATAACTTACCCTGTTACTTTCTGACCCCCCGCCTCCTTCCCTCTGAGATTCATCAATCTGTTCCATGCTTCTATGTCTCTGGATCTATTATGTCATCTGTTTATTTTGTTCATTAGATTCCACATTTGAGTGAAAGCATGTGATACTTGCCTTTCCTGACTGGCTTATTTCACTTAGCATAATAATCTCCAGATTCATTCATGCTGTCTCAAAGGTTAAGATATCCTTTTTTTATAGCTGCATAGTATCTCATGGTGTAAATGTACCACAGCTTTATTATCCACTCATCTATCAATGGGCACTTGGGCTTTTTCCAGATATTAGCTCTTGTAAATTGTTTCATTATGAATATAGAGGTGCATATATTCTTTCTGATTGTTGTTTGGGGTTTCTTAGGATATAGTTCAAGAAGTGGGATCACTGAATCAAATGGCAGTTCAATTTTTAATTTTTTGAAGAACCTCCATATTGTTTTCTATAATGGCTGCACCAGTCTTCATTCCCACTAGCAGTGTACCATACTTCTTTTTAAGTGAATGGTATTATGAATTTTCCTTAATGCCATTCTTTATCTATTGTCAAAATTATCTTCTAAATCATGGTTTCCTCCCACATAAATTCTTTCAATATATATTGCCATATACCAAATGGGGTGTATGTAATCTCATTTTTACTCTGCTGTCATCACTGATTGCCCTCAAGCTAACATCTGAATTCCATATGTGTACTGAATTGTTGATAAACCATCCCCTTAACATTTCTGTTCTCTGAGCCCTGTCTCCTCATACCACAATAAACTGCATGCATTTCTCCAAACTTGTCATGTATTTCTTCAGGCTTTTGCATTATTCCCCTATGTTTATAAATTACTTTTTTGCCTATACCCATATATGTGACCAACCTCTGATATACTTGATTCTATGTGTCACTCACTCAGAGTGAAGATGTTCTAGATTCTGCATGGCTGGATTTGTTGCCTGTACTCCATGGTCCCAGAGCATCATAGCCATGCTCCTCTCATCTTACTTATCAGTTATTGTTTGTGTCACTTACACAAGATTGTAAATCCTTGAGGATTTACCTATATCTTCATTACTGTGTAGCCCCAGATCCTGCTGTAAGAATGACAAATTCAAGTGCTGTCCATCACCAAAAATGTAAAGAAAATGTGTCACTATATTTAGAAGGCACAATGCATTGTAAATACAGTGGTACCTCGAGATGCGAGTGCCCTAACATACGAGATTTTTGAGATACGAGCCATCAAGCGAGCGATTTTTGTTTTGAAATACGAGCAACATTTGAGATAGGAGTAATCGCGCTGATCGGCTGCACACGACCCACCAGTTTACCCCAACTCGAGCATCTCATAGTTTCCCACGCCTCAAGGTTATGCAACAAATTAAACTCGTATCTCAAGGTACCACTGTACAAGATTATGATAAGGGGTATAGGTAAATAAAGCACCTACATATCATATAAGGGCATTCAATGTGAACTTTAGAATATGTTATAGGCCAAATATTGTGTTTTCAGTTCCTATTTGGCCCCTCTGCAGTCAGTCTGACTACCAAAATGTTATATATCCTAGATTAGCTCTATACATTATTCACAGGTTATCTAATGAAAATTATTTAAAGTAACCATGAAGTTAAATATGTCCTTTTTAAAATCAGCTTTTGATTGAATTTTTCTTTAGTATAACAATATAAGATTCAGTTTGCTTTCCTTGGAAAATAATGTTGTACTGAGAAAAATCAAAGGTTAATATATTTATTAACACTAATGGTGTTAATGTAATATAATGAAAGTATTTGCTATGAGAGTTACATTCTAATTACAAATAAATAATTCAGAAAAAAATCCAAGACAGTTTTAATTTATCTGTGAGTAATATAGATAGATATATTTGAAATATGCTTGAAATAGTTTAATAGGACCTATGACAATTTTATAAAATTTTGTGTTACTTAAAATTCCTTATAAAGAGAAACAGGTAAGATAAAAATAAAGGCAACATTGATTTATATCTTTCTGAGCAGACTTTGTTACATAAATATAGGAGTAAATTATTTTATTTTATTCGTTTGGACATTTTATCACATTTACCACATTTTACCACTGTTTGATGGGTCAGCCTTTTATTTATGTACCAAAAATGTCTTTATTTGAATTTACCAGCAGATAGACTTGATTTGAATATGCAAGCAGAATTATATTTTTAATGTAATAAAAATGAAAAATAAATGTTTTTTAATATTTTTTCAATAAAATCATTTTATTTATCTTATATGAATATAATTTTAAAATACTGTTTAAAACCCTGGTGTAATAAAATGTAGGGGATATAACATGATAATAAAATATATTAAATAATTATATGAAAAGATACAATCTTGTGGAACATTGCACAGAATGAGTAAATTCTTTTGAATTTTCTTTTCTTCTTTACCAACTAGATGCATAGAAATGAAACTGACTTGTGAAAATCTCTGTGACAAGACTTCTACAAATTCTGCTTACTTAATTGACAACATATAAATCATATTTCACCATCTAATAGAGTGAATCATACTATTGTACCAACAGATTTTCATTTGGTAGTTGCAAACTTATGAGTTACATTTTCAGCTAACTTTGAGAGGTCTTATTTGAAGTTAATAGTACATTAACATTTATTTATAGCTGATATAATTTTATATATATAAAAGCTTTAAAACTTCCAAAAATTAAAATTAAAATGAATGATAGTGAAATTTTTCTATCCTGAAAAGTGAAAACAAGAATTCTATATATGCTGTTCAATTATTACTATGTGCTGGTTTCAGATCCAACTCTGATCATAATTTTATGCTGTCTGCTTCAGTTCTACTTTCTATCCAGTGATAAAACATCTCCAGTGAGTGAATATATCATGTTTATATAACAGTTGAGTTATTTGGAAGAATTTCATTTTTTAAGAATGCAGCAATATGAAACTATTACTCACTCTGAAAAACCCTTAGAAATATGTCTTCTATTGTGATAAATGTGGTTCTCTGATACAAACATAAGTTTTGTTTATGTAGAATTCTCGTTTTAGTTTACTAATGAGCATGTACACTCAGAGCCATTTCAGATAATTTGAACATTTTTACCTTTTTACCTGAACTTATTTTTTTTTAATATACTTTATTGATTTTTTTTTTACAGAAAGGAAGAGAGAAAGAGAGATAGTTAGAAACATCGATGAGAGAGAAACATTCATCAGCTGCCTCCTGCATATTCCCTACGGGGGATGTACCTGCAATCAAGGTTCCTGTCCTCAACCAGAATTGAACCTGGGATCCTTCAGTTGGCAGGCCAACGCTATATCTACTGAGCCTAACCGGTTTCTGCTAAACTTATTTTTTTAATGTGAAAAAATATTTTTTTTTGCAAAACCAATTTACTAAATATTAACGTCACTAGTCTTTGGATATAAAATAATGGCAAAATTCAAGTTTACTGGAGCCACTTCTCAGTTATTGGAGTATACTTTATTAGGATTCCATTGTAGCTAAAGTTGAGATTTTAGTAAATTAAATTTTCCCAACCATCTATAGAAAATAACTCAAAACATAACACTAAAATACCTCATCCAATTATTTTTAGGAAGAATATATAAGTATTTAAAAACAAAACTTCAAATATCTCTACCATGGAGTGGCAAAATGTTCAGAAAAAAGTGACATGTCAAGAATGAAAGTAATTTTTATTCTAGCAGGGTTTTATCGGGTCGTTTTTAATAAATTATAATATTTAAATATCCAATGATTTTTACAGGTAGTTGGAAACAAGAGCATGGTTATGGGATTCCTGAAATTAATTACAATATGAAAATGAAGATGTTGGCTAGGCATTTGAGGAGAAATTAATCTGATATATAGTGGGAGAAATGGAAATTAGTGTGGAGAAGACAGATGAGAATTTTATTCTATGGCTAGAGGCCCAGTGCATGAAAATTTGTGCACTTGGGGGATTTCTCAGCCTGGCCTGTTCTCTCTTTCAGTCCAGGACCCTTCAGGGGATGTCCGACTGACAGCTTAGGTCCACACCCCATGCTGCATTCAGACACCCTTAGCGCTGTTAAGGAGGTGGAAGAGGTTCCTATTACCACCGCTGTGTTCATAGCTGTCAGCCTTAGTGGTGCTCGCCCTGTGGGAGCACACTGACCACCAGGGGGAAGTTTCTGTATTGAGCACCTGTCCCCTGGTGGTCAGTGCACATCATAGGAATTGGTCCTTCTAGTCATTCCACCTTTAGGGTCAATTTGCATATACCTTTTATTATATAAGATGGTAGTGATGACAGCATATTAGTACTGTCAGGAAACAAAGTAATTTTTAGGGCAGTGCATCCATTGTGTCGTATGGCCATTTAAAAAAGAAACAGGCATTATCTCACAGTAATATTGAATGGTACCATCTTATACCTTACTAATGATCCAGTGTATGACTTCGTGCACCTAGAAAGGAACTGTGGACTGTGAGTCTGCAGTGGGCAGAGAAACAGTTCTCAGCCCATCCTTCGTGCCCCTGCCTAGACCTCCTGCCGCAGCCCCCACTTCCCTATCTGTCGGTAGCCCCACTTCTGCCACTACTGCTTCCATGCACTGACTGCACCAGCCCCACTCACACCTGCTGCTAGCAGTGGATACAAGTGGGACCAGTGCAGCAAATGGCACTGCTCCCCTGATCACCATTCAGAAACAGGGGGAGGTGGAGAAGCTCTTAGGAGCAATCAGGACTGGCAGCCATTGGTAGAACCCACTGACAGTGTCGAGCAAACAGGACCAGGGCTAGGCACAAGCAGTGGATATGAGCAGTACCTCTAATGCCGGTAGCAGGTGCACATGCGGCCAGTGCAGGCAGCAGGTGCAAGCACTGGGTGGGACTGTGGCACATAGGAACAAAGAATTTTCAGTAACCACCAGAGACTCACCCCCTGACAGTGACTGGTGCCCCACTTTGGTCTGCTCCACCAATGCCTGCCATGTTCCACGCTCTACCACCGGCTGCCGATGCTTCCCATGTTCCTCATGTGCCCCCTGATGGTCAGCACCTACCATAGTGACTGGTTGCCCTCTGCCAGTTGTTCCACCATATGATATATTTGCATATTAGGGTTTTACATATATATACTAGACTCCTGATGCACGGAATTTGTGCACGGAAGGTGAGGAGTGTCCTTCAGCCCAGCATGCTCCCTCTCCAACTGGAACTCCTTGAGGCATGTCCACCTGCCCGTTTAGGCCCAATCCTACTTGGTTGTCTCACAATCCAGGATTACTGTTTCCCAACTGCTCGCCTGCCTGGCTTCCTGATTGCCCTTAACCACTTCTGCCTGCCAGCCTGATCACCCACTAACTATTCATCTGACAGCCTGATTGATGCCTAACCGCTCTCCTGCCAGCCTGTTTTCCCCTAATTCCCTGCCCCTGTGGGGCTGGTCATCCCTAACTGTCCCCCTGCAGGCCTGATCACCCCTAAGTGCCCTCCCCTGCAAACCCAGTCATCCCTAACTTCCCTCCTCTGTTGGCCTGGTCACCCTTAACTGCCCTCCCCTGCTGGCCATCTTGTGTCCACATGGGGGCAGGAAATTTTGACCACATGGAGCAATCATCTTGTGTGTTGGAGTGATGGTCAATCTGCATATTACTCTTTTATTGGATAGATAGATATTGTTATAGGGCAGATTCCCTACATCTCCCACCCCCATCATTTTAATTATTTATTTCTTTATAAAAATATTTGTTTTACAAAAAAATAAATTTATCAACTTAAAATATCCTTAATTGCATTCACTAAGGGAAATACTTATTAATAAGCTAATATATAAACTTCTAGTTCTGTATAATGTACACATGCATATATAAATGTGTTATATGTGTTTATTAAAATATGATCATGCTCTAATATTCTTTGAAACCTGATATTTCACTTAAAAAGATATTATAAAATTTTCTAATTTTTGAGTATGCCATCTTAGACTCTGAACTTGAAGCCTTAGTATTATTACAAATACAAACTTTTTTTTTTTTTCATTCTATGAAGTAAAAAATAACTATTCTCCTTATATCAATTTCATTTATTGTGGAAATAAAATTGTAGACTCTCTTATAAATGTTTTCCATAATATTACCTGTCACTACACAACAGATAAGATTGACATATTTTTCATTGTAAGAGAATTTTGAGAACCTACCTGATAGAAATTCTGATCATATAATACTTTTTACTAGATATATAAAAATTGTACCTGATTGATTACAATATTTTGAACTATTTTATCTTTCTTTCATGCATGCAACTGTGCAATGTTAACAAACACATTTCAAATGAATATAGTATAAATGAGCTAAGAGTATAGAAAGGTATTTTCCCAGATTGGACCAGGGTGGTTGTTCAAGAAACATTTGTATTCCTTGCCCCTCCCTCAGTTCCATGCTAACTCTGGGGTACTGCTTTGGAATCCTTTAGAACTATCCTACAGAAATCCTGATAAACCTTAATATATGATGTTTCAACCAGCACTGTCCTCTACTGGACAGCAGCCAGACCTCGATGAAAGAAGCCTCTGCTTCAGAGTTCTCCCAGATCAGATTATCTTTAGCTGTTTTCATCTATCTTCCATGTGCTTGTTGATAGGCCAAGCCTGCTCCTTTGGACTTGGTTGATTCTTTATTTGTTTTCATATTGCTTCTAATTTTACTTGGATCAGAGATACCGAATTCACAGATTGCTTAAGAAAAGAAGGTAAATACCAATCTCATAGTTCCTATTTGTACTTTGATTTCCTTTTAAAAAATGTAATGCCTTTTAAACATTTTCCCTAGAAATAGAAGAGCGATGTTCTTGACATTTGTACTGAATAAAGCATGAAGGAAATTATATATAGTGTGTGTGTGTGTGTGTGTGTGTGTGTGTGTGTATGCACATACACAACAAACTGACTAATTAGAGGTCTTAGTCTCTTTTTCTGAATTATTTTTACAAAAGTGTATGACTCCAAAATAAAATTATCTTTTGAAGCTTTCTATTCCTGACAGGCTTCTGTTCCCTTTTACCCTTTTCTGTATTGCCACTTATCACATTATCTATATATTTAAAATATATAAATTTAATTTATAAATATAATACAAGTATAAATAAAATATATAGACATATACTAGTTATATCTCTCTATATAATTATTATATATAGTTCCATGAAACTATTAAAATGTAAGTTTCATGGAAAAAGGAATTTTTGTCTATTATAGTCTTGGTTCTTAGGGTAGTAACTAACAAAGCATAGGTACTTAATACATATTTGTTAAAATTATTAATTAACTTATTACTTTATATTTATTTGTTTCTCTGTGAATTCTTTTTTTTCTTTTAGAATAAATGCTCAAGGAGAAAGTAACTCTTGGCTTGCATATCATCGCACCACCAAATCACAAGGAAAGAAACAAGAGTATGGCTTTATCCTATTTAATAAAAGAGTAATATGCAAATTAGCCATCACTCTGCAATACTCACAAAGCTACACCCACCAGTCAAATAGGAGCAAGTATGCAAATTAATCCAATCAAGATGGCTATAGTCATGGAGTGAGCATGAACTTGGGTTTCCCTGGCATTGGAATAAGCCAAACGTTCTACACATCCTGGTAGGCCTATGCCTCCACTCAAGGCTACAAAGTTTTGATTATAGAAAGTAAATAAATCCCACATACCAGAGCCTCTGCTTGGGTCCCCGGGAAGTGTAGCCAGCCTGAAAACCACAACAGGTCCCTTGCCCAGGCCCCCCTATACCCCAAGGGAACCCTCAACCTGATCAGGACACTCTTTAGGACAAAACCAGGTGGCCCCTACCCATGCACCAGGCCTCTATCCTATCTAATAAAATAATAATATGCAAATGGACCATCGCTCCAACACACAAGATGGCTATACCAATGTGGTCAAAGATCCTGCCTCCATGTGGACACAAGATGGCCACCACAAGATGTCCAGCAGAGGAGGGAAGTTGGGGCGACTGGGCCTGTAGGAGAGGGCAGTTGGGGAAGACCAGGCCTGCAGGGGAGGGCAGTTGTGGGCAAACAGGCTGGAAAGGGAGTAGTTAGGCATCAATCAGATTGGCAGGGGAGTGGTTAGGGGGTGCTCCAGCTGACAGGCAGAAGTGGTTAGGGGCAATCAAGAAGACAGGCAGGCGAGCATTTGAGAGCCAGCAGTCCTAGATTGTGAGAGGGATGTCCAAGATTGGAGAGAGTGCAGGCTGGGCTGAGGGACACATACCCCCATGCATGAATTTCATACACTGGGCCTCTAATAATTTTATAAAAGAGGTTTTCAAACCACAATATCTGCATACAAGATGTAAAGCAATAGAAAATAATTTTTCTCTCATTCAAAGTTAGAGCATTATTTGATTATCTGTTTTTTTTTTTTAGGCAGCTCACCGAAGAGTCAATCTTTCAATTTTTATTCTCTTGTAGGCACATTGTGCAAGCAGGTGTACAGTTAAGATTTGAAATTTAAATTCAGCTTTTCAAAATATAGCCAATAACATTTCACCATTTTACATATTTTAGCAGTTGCTATTGCATAATCAGCATGAAACCTAACAAAACTATACACCAAAGAAACTCAAAGACATGTCTTAACTGCTTTATTGAACATTTAGCAATTCTGTGGAAGCTTTGCCCATATCACCTGTGGTGGAACAGATGTGGCTACCGTGTGAAGCATATATTAGGATTGTAGAATACTTGATAAAAAAAGACACCAAATGCAGAAAAACACATTTTAGCTTATGAAAAGGAGCTGAGTTATTCAATTCACCTTTTCTTATTACACAGTTATAGGCTCAGAGAAATATACCATACAAGACAGAGCTAGCTGAATAAGGAGTTTTTTAATATTTTTATTTTTCTTAAATATTAAAATTCTCCATTTTAGGTATAAAGCTGAAAGTTAATATATTTTGTGGGGGCAGTAATTTAATTTTTGTTTCAGTTTTTACTTAAATGAATCTTTGTTAAGAGATGTTTTGCCCTAGTCATTGTGGCTCAATTGATAGCTTGCAGACTGAAGGGTCGGTCCCAGGTTCAATTCTGGCCAAAGGCACATGCCTGGGTTGCGGGCTCAATACCCAGAAGGGGGTGTACAGGAGAAAGCCAATCAATGATTCTTATCATTGATGTTTCTATCTCTCTTTCTCCTTTCCTCTCTAAAATCAATAAAAAATTAATTAAATTTATAAAAAGATGTTTTGAGGGATTTTGAAAAATATTTTGAATAGAGTTCATATCAACTCTTCAGTGCCTCTCTATAAAATAACAAGGATAGAAGAAAACATAAAAGTTATGAAAATATCTAAAATAATAGTGCAGGGGAAGGATTCTGTGATCATGGGGACCTCTGTATTACACTCCGGTATATCCACAGAAGTGTCCACCACTGTGTAGCTGGCATGATGCACATGTTAAGCATATGCTAGCAATTGTGAAAGAAAATACTTTAAACATAGGGGAAAATAAGAAGCCTGTATATACACCATTGCTTTTAAAATATTGTGGGTAATTCAGTTCTCCATTATGCTATTCACCCCCTTTAAGGCTAAAAATAAGATTTATTCCAATGAAGTTAGATCTGCAAGGACAAAGTTAGGGCTGTGGTTATGGGATTACAAATATATTAAGTAATTTATATAAAAATATGTGGATGAGACAGGTTTTAACTTGTGCAAACTTTATTAACCTTATAATTTCTTAGAGGGCTATCAATCTTTAGAGAGATCAAATCTGTACTCTTGACTTTACATCCATCTTTCTTCTAGCCAATCATTGAGTAACAGTGGACTTAAATCAAATGAACATTGGATATCAATATTAAATTAAAATTTAATTAAAATAATAATTTAAGCATAACTTAAGGCACCCATTACTTGGTTAAGATGAAATAAAACGTGGATTAATCTTTGAATTAAATATTCCTATTATATGTATCTCACAAACTATTACATCTCTGAAATCTTAAATATCATAGCCTTTGCAGTTTTCATTAAACCTATATTCGCTTTTTAAATAGAAAACGGACAAGAATTTATTACAAAGATGTGACTAGGTGTCTGTATCTCACACTCTGTTGTCTTGTGTTTTTATTGGACCTTTCTATAATGGTCTAGTTAACTTTCTGACATAATTGCATTTAAATTATTTTTTATTTTCCTGTTGTGTTTACTTTTGGCAGCTTTCAAGACTCCAATGGGTAATTCTGACTCTTTTTTTTTTCATGTTGTTTTTTGCTATTTCCCCTTGTTTCTTCCTGTTGTCTATTTTTCACATCTTTCTAAGCACTGCAAGCACATGTTCTATTTTTCTTTCTTCTTACTTTTTTTAAAAATCCTTCCATGTGGAAATGGCTATGCCCTTTTTAAGCAAGAAACTCAATCTTTTTCTAATTTAATTATAAAAATAATACTTTTTAGGTTGATGCATGTTATTACAAAGGTATATTTTTTTCAACTACTATTTATATTCAATATTATTTTGTATGTTTGAGGTATGCAGCATAATGGTTAGGCAATCATATACTTTAAAAAAGTGTTCCCCAATATTTTTAGTATCCACATGGCACCATATATGATCATTGCAATATTTTTTACTATATTTCCTATGCTGTACTTTGTAGCCCATGACTATTTTGTAACTATCAATCTGTACTTCCTGATCTCTTCACCTTTTTCACTCAGTGCCCCAGCTACCCTTCCCTCAGTACTCATAACTGCTATCAGCCTGTATCTATGGGTCTGTTTCTGTCTTATTTATTTATTTATATTGGTCTTTAGAGTACCTATAGAAATAAAATTATATGGCATTTGTCTTTCTCTGACTGGCTTATTTCACTGAGCATTATACTTTTTAGGTTGATACATGTTATTACAAAGATAAGATTTCATTCTTTTTTTAGCTGAGTAATATTCCATTGTATTTAGATACCAATTCTTCTTTATCCGCTCATCTACTGATGAGCACTTGGATTGCTTTTATATCTTGGCTATGGTAAATAACTTGAAATTAACATAGGCGTACATACGTTCTTTTGAATTAGTGTTTTGAGTTTGTTCGGATATATATCCAGAAGTAGAATTGCTGAATCATAAGGCACTTTAATTTTTAATGTTTTAAGGACCCTCCATATTGTTTTCAATAGTTGCTATACCAATCAGCATTCCTATCAATAGTGCCTGAGGGTTCCCTTTTCCCCACATCCTTGCCAACACTAGTTTGTTGATTTATTGATGATAAATAAATCAATATCGGAAGTTATATCACATTATAGTTTCAATTTTGATTTCTCTGATGATTGACCATCTTTTTAGATGTTTAATGGCCATCTGTATGTCCTCTTTGGAGAAGCATCTATTCATGTCTTTTGCCCACTTTTTTATTGTTTTTTTTTTTTTAGTCTTTTTTTGTGTTTAATTATATAACTTTTTAATAAATTTTGGATATTAAGCTCTTATCATATGCATCTTTGGTAAATATTTTCTTTCATTTAATGGATTGTCTTATATTTTGTTGATGGTTTCCTTTGGGTCAGGTCAGCTTCCTTCTCGAACCCTGCCATTGCACTAACTGTTGGTGTTGAGTCCCTTTGCTAGGAGCTGGACCTTCTTGGAACACTAGGTGGTAGATGGAGAGGTGATGAGAAATTGTGGGTGTATAAGAATGAGTCTTTATTGTAGGAGCCTGTGGCCATAAGCCATTGCTAACAAGGAGCTATAAGTCAGAACAGTTCTTCACAGCAAAGTCCCATATAGGCAACCACACAACACTGATAAACAAATACATTTTTCCTATGAAGCAACAATAGTCTCTGTACCACAGCCATTACTTAAACAGCTGCATGCTGCCTCTGGATCTGCCACCTCACATAGCTGTGGTATCTGAGCTCTCCCTTAGATCTCCCTCAGCAGCCTCTCCAGCCTCTCTCACCTCTCCCATTCTTTTCCTCTTCACATTACAGTTGCATCTCTGTGCCTGCCTTTTCTTCCTAGCCTCTCTCCTGTCTCCAGTCTTTTCTGTACTCTTAGCACACTGGCTGGTCAGTAATGAATTACACCACTTAGACAACAGAGGCCTCCTGCAAACAGTGACATTGATTATTTTGGCTACAGAAGGGCACAGTGTACCATAAGATCATGGTGGCCTTGCAGTAGTGTAGTCCTTAGACATTGTAATTAAGATTCCCATGTTCAGAGTGGCCTTGGCCATCCTGTGTACTATCAAGAAGGTCTTTCATACTTTGAGTTGTCTTAACTATCTGCGGGTCTCTGGTATGGTTCCCACACTTTGCTATGCAAAATCTTTTTAGTTTTATATAGTTCCATTTGTGTTTTGTTTTCTTTTTAATTTCCCTTATTTGAGGAGATACATTAGGAAAACATTACCATGAACATAGGGGTGCATATATTCTTTCTGACTGATGTTTGTGGTTTCTTGGTATATATTCCTAGAAGTGGAATTCCTAGGTCAAATGAGAATTCCACTTTTAATTTTTTGAGGAAACTCCATACTGTTCTCCACAGTCACTGCTCCAGTCTGCATTCCTACATGAGGGTTCCTTTTTCTCCACATCCTCAGAGATTTAGAAACAGTCTAAGTGCCAATCAGCAGATGAGTGGATTAGAAAACTGGTATATCTACACAATGGAATACTAGACTGTTATAAAAAAGAAGGAAATCTCACCATTTGCAACAGCATGAATGGACCTAGAGAGCATTATGCTAAGTGAAATAAGCCGAGTGGAGAAAAATAAATATAACATGATCTCACTCATTTGTGGAATATAATGAACCACATAAACTGATGAACTAAAATAGATCCAGAGAACAGACTATCTAAACTCAGAGGTAAGGGGGAAAGGGGCGGCGAGGAGATCAACCAAAGGACTTGTATGCATGCATATAAGCATAACCCAGAGATACAGATAGTAGGGGAGTTATGTCATGTCATGTGCTGGGGAGTGGTCAGTGATGGAGGAGAGGTCAATGGGGGGGGGGAGAGAAGGAGACATATATAATAATTTAAACAATAAAGAATTTTTAAAAAATTACTAAAAGAAATGACTGAGATTTTACTGCCTATGTTTTCTTCTAGGATTTTTATGGTTTTAAGTCTAATCTTTAAGTCTTTAATCAATTTTGAGTTTATTATTGTAGATAGTATAATAATGTGGTCATTTTAATACATTTTGATATTAGGTAGTATGATGCCAAAAGCCAATTCCAGCATGTCAGCAGGGCTGAATCATCTTGAGATGACTGAGGTCATTTCCCCAAACCTGAAAAGGATGAATAAATTAATTGCTTGTTGCCAACCAGCTAAGGGCATCTTAATCTACATGTTATTGCCTCCTCCTGCCAAACACCTGAATAGCTTGAGGCAGTGGTAGGAAAACTGCAACTTGTGAGCCAAATATTGCTTGCAAGCCGAGGTTTGACACTCTGTTGACTAATGAGTTTGCCGACCACAGGACTAGACTAAATGTTACTGTATAGTTGGAAGCTGTAAGATTAGGCAATTGTGGCATATTGTGTGCAAAGAGGTAAAGGGTAATATATGACAGTGGTTGGCAAACTCATTAATCAACAGAATGGCAAACTGAGGCTCTAGAGCCAACCACTCACCTAAGGTAATTCTTCCAATCTGACAATGGATTCTGTGTATGAAACCCTTGCCTTTGAAGTATATATCTACCTTGCCTAAGGACAACTTGTGTTAATAAAAAGCAAGGGATCCTGAGACAAAGGAGAACTTGGTTTCATGAGCCAAACTCCTGTGGCTCCCCAAAATACCTTCCAAAATTATGTTTCATATCTGGACTCTTTAACAATTTATACATAGCACTTCTCCAGATTTCTGAACCCTTCAAGATGCTGGGTCAAGACCATTGACAGTGTGATACCTCCAACTTTGTCTTTCTCAATTTGCTGTGGCCATTCAGAATCTTTTGTGGTTTTATATAAATGTTTGGTTAATTTGTTATGAAATCTAATAATTTTGAAATTAAAGGCCTGTCTAACAAGTAGTAAATTAAATAGCATAACAACCTCCCAGATTAAAAAAACCTACATATTTAAATCTAAACATAAATATTCTGGAATAGTAACTAAGTCTTAATCCTTGAACTGAACTTTGTGACTTAAATATATAAAAAATGTTCACTCAGTAATCCTTGAACTGAATTTTGTGACTTAAATATATAAAAAATGTCCACTCAGACCTAGACATGTTTTATTGAATATGCTCTTTCTAGAGAAAAGAAAATGAACTATAATATGACAAATTAACAGAATTTTAGGATTGAAATATTAAAAAGTGGAGGAACATCTAAGAAACTTACTGATTTTAAGGTCTAATTACTAGAAGTAAGGTGTTTTCATGAATAGGGATAAAATATGTAATAAGGAAGGATTATAAATACATTTTAGAACTATTAGAACTAAGTTTATATGTGCTACATATGGAATAATTTTGCAAATGAAACCTAGTCTTCAGAGATTAAAAACTAAGAGTGTATATGAGTAAAACGATATTTAATAAAAATTTTAATACTGATTTTATTCATCTGTAAATTTTTAAACTATGTACAGTTATAAATGCAGTATCCATATAGAACTCTAGAAAAGATAGGTCTCTTTATTGATTTGTTTGCATGGATCACTTATGGAACAATGGCCATTTTATTTCAGATCCCTAAGTGCCTTTTAAAAAATACTTACTCTTCTCATATTATACATTATAATAGGCTTTCTTAATTCTCACAATTTTATTTTTATTTCAGATTTTTTTTTCCTTTAGAGATGACAAAAGGTTGTTTATAATAAAGTTCCATGAAGAAAGAAAGCACAGGGAAGGCACAACTTTCATATTTAAAATATATTAATATCATTCAAGTTTTAATTATCTTGTAGTATGAATAATAATGTGCACTGATGTGCTTTATTCTTTGTGATTTTCCTTTTATTTAGATGATCATATACTCCATTCAACCAAAAGTAAATAATCATAATAAATTTTACTTTATTATTTGTAGTAACCCAAGCCTTTGAATATCAGAGAAATCAATATGCATATCTGTGGGAGGGGGGAAGGACAATTGTTATGATGGCAGATGAGTCAGTATTTGTAAGGATTTCAGTGATACTAAAAGTAACATTTTTATTTATTTTTAGAAACATAAAATTGTTTAAGAGATAAACTAGAATCATAATTATATTTGATTAAATTATATTTATACCAATTAAATTATAAAAATCAAATTTTGACATGGATTTTTATATATTTTTAATTTTTTTTATTGTGTTACATGTATATATATCTTCCCATTGCCCCCGACCCCCTCCCAGATATACCCCAACCTCCAAGTGTCTTGTGTTTATTGGTTATGCTTGTATGCATGCATATAAGTCCTTTGGTTGATCTCTTATTTACCCCACCTCTCCTTAATCTTCCTGCTGTAATTTGACAGTCTTTTGATGCTTTACTGCCTCAGTATCTATCATTTTGTTCATCAGTTTATAATGTTCTTTATTATCCACAAATGAGTTAGATCATATGGTGTTTCTCCTTCATTGACTGGCTTATCCAGAAGTAATCTCAGAGAACATTAACTAACACGTACCAGTTATCTACATTTATATAAAACATTTAGGGTTAGAGACAATAAACGAATGTGTTCCAGTCATGGAGATTACATTTCAAAATTATTTTTCATCTAATTTTCCCTCATGCATTTTTCAGTTTTATCACTGACACCTATATACTTACACTTCTTACCTATTTTGATCTATCATCTTCTTTCATTTGGTTTTTCTAACAGCCTACTAATATCTTTATACTTATTTGAACCCCTTATTTATGTATCATTTGCTATTTTTTTTATTTCTTTTTCAATGCTTAAATTATATTAACTCCTTTTCCCATTCACCCTTGCCCAGAATTTAAAAATGTTCTGTGGGTGCCTACTACTGTTAGAATAAAAACCTGTGTGGTTTGATTCCCATCTCAACAGCTTCATCCAGATATTTTCTCATACTGAACATGGAGTTTATGGTGCAGACTTCTTATCGGTCCTTGTCTGACAAATATGAAAAATAAATTTGTGGACTAACAGATATCTTTAATAAAAAATGTAGTTTATTGGAAACATATACAGGTTCCATCTGGGCACAGGTGCCCCCAAAGGGTCCCCCAAATGGTAAAAGCCTGCTCTCTCTCTCTCTCTCTCTCTCTCTCTCTCTCTCTCTCTCTAATGGGAAAAATCTAAATTCAAAAATCTAAAAATCTGTCTTGTGTTCCTTTGTCTCTAGTTTAAATATGCTGTAGTTCTCTGTCTGACCTTGACTCTTTCTAATTGCACTTTCCTTAACTTAGGACCCCCTGCTTTCCTCATTGGTCACTCTGCTATATAGTATCAGTTTCAAAGCTGGACAGCCATGTGTTGCTCCTCTCTTTCTCTCCCCTTATCTTGCAACATTCCTCTATCCTCTGAAAATACGTTTCCTTTTCCAGATATCCTCTGTGAATGTATGTCTTCCCCCTAACCCTCCCTCCCCCTTATCCTGTGGCATCTATCTATCCTCTGTAAGATAAGCATTTTGGTGTATCCAAGTCCCCATCTATGCATTCCTCTTCAATGGGTCCTAAACTTGTCTGTTTTTTCCCTAAAATTCCTTTCAATACCTAATATAATAATGAAATTATAGCCCTCTTGACCTGGCCCTTGGTATATAAAACACGCAAAAGAAACATAAATGTACTACATCCTGCTTAAAAACAAGGAAGGCTTTTTCCAAGCCTATTTGCAATGGGATAGAGATTGAATTCAACTTGGCTGAAATAAAAGGTGGTGGTGGTGGGGGGTGATACCCCATGGAAAGCTAAGGGGAGATCATTGTAATTAGTTCAATTGTGTTTCTATTTGTTGTATTTTAGTTATACTCCCATCCTTTCTCAGAATTTAGGCAATAGGGTTTCCAACTTTCTTAATTATTACATTTAAAGTGATGACATCCAGGTCATGGGGAAACATTCCTGGGTTGTAGAAGACTTACATAACAAAGAAATAGATAAATCATATACAATTCAAGTTTTCTAAACTAAACACAATAAAAAGACATCTGTGTGGCCTATGATGAGAAGAAGCCTATCTAAAGTTTAATTAAGTATATATTGGTAAAACATGGGATTTGAAATGTGGAAATACCTGTCTCCATAAAGCTGTCTTTTACTTTTTATTATTGTTTTTTACTTACTATGGATTTCCTAGAGTGTTAAAACTCATCAAATATAGCATTTTTATTGATGGTACCTGACTTTCACTTTTTCAGGGATAACAAGGAAAGGCACAATGATTTAAGAAAGATATTTTGCTGCCATAATGAGTAAATTCTCAAGACATTGCTTATTAAAGAATTTTAGAGCTCAGCTTCTGAATTTGAATGTTATTTGAGTAACACTGCTTTCTTTTTGTACTCTATTAATTAGTGTCTTTATTTGTAAAATGGAAATAATAGCACTTAGCTAGAATGATTTCTGAGACAGTAAAAATAGATATTGCCCAGAAATCTGTAATAATAAAAGCATAATATGCTAATGAGAGTGGATGTCGTTTCAGACAACATTTGAGAAGAAGCTGAGGGTGTGAGAGAAGCCTGGTTCCCAGGTGCCAGAGGGAAGCTGGTGCTGGCAGCCAGAGAAAGGAAGGCTTACACTTGCACAAATTCTGTGTATCGGGCCTCTAGTTCTTTAATAAAATTGGCTTTTCAGCAGGTACTAAATGTATGCTAGTAATTATTATTACATCTGATGTGGAATTTTTAGACTGGAACCCAGATTCTTTGTCCATTGGAATCAAAGAATGAATCCATAGACAGAAAGTGGTATAGCAAAGATGGAGATTTATTGAAAACAAGTATGGACTCCCACAGGTCCCACTGACCTCCTGTTTTCAGAGTTTATAAAGGCTGTAGTTCCTGTGTCCTGATATCCCCTATGATTGGTCAATATTTCCTTTTGAATTGGTTACTATAGTAACTCCTGAGATCTGCCTCCCTCATTGTCCTCATATTACCTCGGGGCTTTCTTCCTTCTTCTTTTTTCTGTAAATATAGACCTCCTGGCTATTCCCAGTTCCCTTATCTTATGTAAATGTAGCTGTTGCCTCTCCCTTGTGGATTGGAAATGTACCTTCTCCCAGTCTGTAGGCCCTGTGTTTTTTCCTTGGACCCCACATTCTAAAATTCCTAAGCCTGCCTATATTCATCTAAAATTCCTGTTTCACTGTTAATATTGTTGTGAAAATTTTGCTTTTAGAATTGAGCTAGTGATAGTGGCTGACCTAACATTCAACTAGGTTAAGTAATATTCCTTTAGTGATATGACCTAAAGAATGAATAAGAAAAATTGTGTGAACTCATAGTAAGGGATCTCACGTTATTTCTTCCTACATCTTCCATGTCCTTGCCTCAAAAATTAAAAAGAAGAAAGGAAGAAATGAAAGAAAGAAAGAAAGAAAGAGAGAGAGAAAGAAAGAGAGAAAGAAAGAAAGAAAGGAAGAAAGAAAGAAAGAAAGAAAGAAAGAAAGAAAGAAAGAAAGAAAGAAAGAAAGAAGTAGATAAATCACATACAATTCTACAATTTCCATGGGAAAATAGACAACTCCAATTAATTATCTTTAGTGTCTGGGTTAGGTGCATGTATACCCTTTTAAAGAGGGCATACCAGTTAGTTACTGTTTAGTTATAATTGTATAACAAAGTGTTTATGTTTTTTTATAATCACCTGGCTTCTTGTCTTTTAAACAGTAACATTTTTCAGAAAATTGATTTTAATATGAATTAAATTAAATAACCATATAAAACAAATTTGTATTTTTCTGTATTTGCAGTCTACTTCATATATCAATCCAGTTCTCTACATTTATACAAAACACATATATTTATAATTCTTTAAAATATATAGAAAATGTATATAAAGGGAGAAGATTGTTTTCCTATTTACCTGACCATACCATATCCTCTGATGTTGTATTAATCCTTAAAATACATACATTTTTCTCAGCAAAGCAGCAAAATAACATGCTTAACGTTTGTCCCAGAATTTATCTAAGGACGTAAGCACAGGTGGCCAAGAGTATCCTCTGCCAATAGAATGGACTTATATGGATGACTCAAGGCACTTATTAAATATTGGCCAAGCATAAATTACACAGGAGACAGACAGGCAATGCACAAATCACATGCAGTTTATTTACCAGAGTCCTGGTGGTTTCCAGACCTCAGCAGGCCACCCGGAGATCCACGCTGACAGACACACACACTGGACATTGGACGTTGGACGTTGCAGCTGCAGCTCGGCTTCTTGTAGAGGCCTCAGCTTGTGGCTCACGGTTCGGACTCAGGGTCCTCAGCAGAGCTCAGAGTTCAGGCAGGATGCAGGAAGGGGAGCGGAGAGCGATCGTCTGGAGGAGCAGACAAGTGGCTCTAATCTCCTTTGGAACTTGCTCTCTTTTATATGCTCAAGCAGGCATCTTCAGTGTGTCTTATCAGCGGGTCCCAGGTGTTCTGCTATCTGGTCTTTACATGTGGGGTACAACTTTTTTATCTCTTACATGCACATCTCTTTTAAGGGCGTTCACACTTCTTTCCACTCTCTAATATGTCACACTCAATTTCTCATTTTATATTTGTATGTTATCCTTATTATTATTACTATAACAACTTTGGATGGGATAGCATACCTGGGAATATGTGATTTACACAAGTGTAATCCAAAATATGTCTTGTCTTAGGTTTGACACTCAATATTATGGCCGCTTCAAATAATCTGATTACATTATTATATACAAATGAGATTAGGAAGGTGATGTATTAAAATGTAACATTGTAAATTTTATATTTAAACATAATGATATTTATAGAATAAGCTTTCTTAGCCTAATTATATCTTTGATTTCCATATTTAGCAATAGTAACTAAGAACCAACAATATAAAAATAAACTGTAATTGTACAAAGAAGTAAATTATGAAATACTTGCCAGAAAATCTAATGATTTACAATAAAATTGCCCAGTTAGTCTTTGGCTCCATTTCAGAAACATAATTAAATTTCTGATTGTCATTTTTTGACCTGTAATTTAAAAATTCAAACCAATAAATTATGGTGAACTACCAAACAGATATGCATATGATAGTACATCATAATTATATCTTGAATATTTATCTTACCTCTGGTGCAACATTTGAAAATATCATAAGTAAATTGAGATTTATATTTGTGTTACAAAGCTAATGACCATCTATATTGATAACCAGAGGAAAGAACCTTTCAATGAGATTATGAGCTATGCAATCTAGGAAGTTAGTTGAATTAAAATAAGCACCTTAGTATGCAAACATCTCTACACAATACCAAAGTGATTAATGACAATTAAATACAATAATGCAGCATTAAACAATGGTCCTGCTGTGTTGACTGAGTGGATTTGTTGCTGATAAGACAAAATATAGAAAAGAGCGCAGTTTATCTTGACTAATGTTGAAAAGTCTTCATTTCTGGAGCAGAAAGGCTTTCTTTCAGGAATGGGTATAAGGAAGTAATGAGGTTACAATTGAAGCAGTGAGAAATTGCTTTGAAACTAAGATATCATTTCTTATGTATAATAATAAAAGGGTAATTGCTAATTAAACTGAATGTCCTTCTGGATTAAGCTGGGGCTGAAGGGAAGTACAGCTCCTGGGTACCTGCCTGTAGCCAGAGGGAAGCAAGCCTGGGTTCCAGATGCCTGAGGGAAGCCAGGGGAAGGAAGACCTACTCATGCACAACTTTCATGCTTCAGTCCTCTAGAATATAAATAAACAGAAGCTACTACAAAAGATTATCTGCCTACTACAGTGGACTGATTTTCCTCACTCAATGATAATGAATTGATTAGAAAGAAATTTAAAATGTAAATCATGTATATAAGTAGCTCTATTAATATGATTACTGGTCATTTTATAAATCAGTACCTGATTTTCTAAGATATTTAGATGGAGATCTCATTTCTCAAAGCAAAAGGTAATGGGATGGAGTAAAAAGAAAAACCTATTGTTTTCATTTTGTGTGATTTTTGTCGAGATTTTTAATTAGTTTCCAAGCTAAAGGGAAACACTTTTAGTTTTTACCCCTCCAGTATAATATTGGCTTTGGGTTTGTCATATATGAGCTTCACAATGTTGACCTATAGTCCTTCCATTCCCACTTTTCTGAGAGTTTTTATCAGAAACTAGAGGGCCATTGCATGAAATTAATGCATGGGGGAAGGGTGTGTCCCTGAAACCTAGCCTGCATCCTCTCCAATCCCGGACATCCCTCTCACAATCCTGGACTACTGGGTCCTAATTGCTCACCTGCCTGCCTGCCTGGTCACCTTTAACTGAACACACCTGCCAGCCTACTCACCCCTAACTGTCCCACCTGCCAGCTTGGTTGCCTCTAACTGACACCTGCTGTTGGCCAGATTGCCCCCAAATGCCCCCTACCTTCTGGCCTGGTAACTTCTAACTGCCTTCTCCGCCAGTCTAGTCATTTCTCACTGTCCCCTTGCCAGCCAACTTGCTCCCAACTATCCCCCTGCTGGCCTGGCTGCCTCCAACTGCACCCCTTCTAGCCTGGTAATCTCTTACTGGTGGCCCCTCATGGCCCCCTGTCAGCCTGCTTGCCCCATGCAGCCTGTGGTTCAGTTATTTGGTCATCCTCACTAACCCCTCGGCCAGTTTGATTTTAAGCAGCCATCTTGTGAGGTCATGAGGCTTAATTTTCATTATATAGAATGGGTACTAAATTTTATCAAATGTTTTTTTCTGTATCTTTGATATGATCAATTGTTTTTATCCTTCATTTTGTTTATGTGGTATATCATATTTATTGATTTGTTGATATCATACCAACCAGACATCCTAGGAATAATTCTCACTTGATCATAGTGTATGATCTTTTTAATATATTGATAGATCTGGTTTGGTAATATTTAAATATATAAATTCTATATTCATCTGGAATGTTGGTTTATGCTTTTCTGTTTTTGTAATGTCTTTTTTGGGTTTTAAAATTAAGATTATGCTGGCCTCATAAAATGAGTTTGGGAGCCTTTCCTCTTGAATTTTTCTGGATTAGTTTGAGGATAAGTGTTCTTTTTTGAATGTTTTGTAAAATTCTTCTTTAAAACCAACAATCTAGGACATTTGTTTATTGGAAGTTTTTGGATTACTGCTTCAATTCCACTAGTTTTGCTATGGAATTTTTAGACTGGAACTCCGATTCTTTGTCCACTAGAGTTGAAGAATGATTCCATGGACAGAAGATGGTATAGAAAAGGTGGAGATTTATTGAAGAACAAGAACAGACTCCCACATAGGGAGTTGGAAAGAGTTCCACAGAATGGACTCCTAGATGGGAGGGAGATAAAGTCCCACTGACTTCCTGTTTCCATGGTTTATGAAGGCTGCAGTTCCTGTGTTCTGATATCCCTTCTGATTGGTCAATATTCTCTTTCAAATTGGTTACTATAGTGGCTCCTGAGGCCTTTCTCCCTCATTGTTCTCTCTTACTTCTGGGCTTTCTTCCTTCTTTATTTTGTAAATATAGACCTTTTTTGGCTACTTCCGGTTCCCTTGTGTTATGGAGACAGACCTGTTGCTGCTTCCTTGTCTTATGGAGATGTAACTGCACCTGGCTTCCTTGTCTATGGAAATATACTTTCTCCCTGTCTATAGTCCTGTGTTTTTTTCCAGGAACCCCCAATTCTAAAAATTCCTTAAACCTATTCACTTAAATTTCTGCTTCAGTTTCAAAAAGTCCGTTCATATATTTTTTAACTATGAAATTTTATTTAATCTTTGCTATGAAAACTCACAGGTATTATTATCATACTAGAGGCCTGCTGCATGAAATTCATGCACGAAAAGGGGGGAGGGGTTTCTTCAGCCCAGCCTGTTCCCTCTCCACTAGGGACCATTTGAGAAATGTCTGAATGCCCATTTAAGCCTGATTCAAACTGGATGGGGCCTAAAAGGGCATTTGGACATACCTCTCACAATCCAGGACTGCTAGCTCCCAACTGCTTACCTGCCTGCCTTTCTGATTGCCCCTAACAGCTTCTGCCTTCCAGCGTGATCACTCCCTAACCACTCTCCTGCCAGTCTGATTGATGCCTAACTGCCAGCCTAATTGCCCCTAACTATACCCCCTGTGGACCTAGTCAATCCTAACTGCCCTCCCCTGCAGGCCTAGGGCCCCCCGACTGCCCTTCCTTACAGGCTTGGTCACCTGCAACTTCCCTCTTCTGCTAGGCTAGTCACCCCTAACTGCCCTCCCCTGCAGGCTTGATCATCCCCAACTGCCCTCCCCTGCAGGCCTGATCAACCACAACTGCCCTCCCTTGCAGACCTGGTCCCTGCTAGCTGTCCTCTCCTGCTGTATCTACAGGAGGGCAGGATCTTTTGATCACATGAAGGCAGTCATCTTGTGTGTTGGAGTAATGGTCCATCTGCATATTACTTTTATTAGATAGGATAGAGGCTTGGTGCACGGATGGGGGCCAGCTGGTTTACCCTGAAGGGTGTCCTGGTTCAGGGTGGGTATTCCCTTGAGGTGTGAGGTAGCCTGGGCAAGAGGCCTGTGGTGGTTTGTAGGACCTAAGTGGAGGACCTGGTATCTGGGATTTATTTATCTTCTACAATTGAAACTTTGTAACCTGGAGCAGAGCCAAGACTTCTGCTCTCTCAGCCATTGAAACTTTGTTTCCTTAAGTGAAGGCCTGGGCGCTTCACTTCCTCCATAGCTAGGGGCAACCCAAACCTCCCTCCTGCTCTCTCTGTGGCCATAGCCATCTTGGTTGAGTTAATTTGCATACATGCTCTGATTTGCTGGTGGACATGGCTGGATGGCATGGCTTGTGGGTGTAGTGGAGGTACAGTCAATTTGCATATTGCTCTTTTATTAGATAGGGTAAAGTTTTTAATTAATGGCTTCCAGGAAATCATCAGATCATCATGTAATTAATTATTCTTTATGAAAGTAAAAGTACAAATAGGTTCGTAATTAAAAATCTCTGGATCTTTGGAAAAAAATATCCTTAAACTTTCCTTGTGTAATTCTGTTTTTTAAAATAGATCTTTATTGTTTGGGTTATTACAGATGTTCCTCTCCCCCCAGCCCACTTCCCTGCCCCATAGCTCCCCTCCACCTGATTTGCCCCCCCCCCCATGCCTTACCCCCCACCACTTTCATAATCCATGGGTGTAAGATTTTTGTCCAATCTCTTCCCACACCCCTGAGACCCCTTTCCCCCTGAGAATTGTCAGCCCACTCCCTTTCTATGCACTTGATTCTGTTATATTCACCAATTTATTCTGTTCATTAGATTTTTTATTCATTTGATTTTTAGATTCACTTGTTGTTAGATATATATCTGTTATAACTTTGTTATTCATAATTTTTATCTTTACCTTTTTCTTCTTCTTTCTCTTATTAAAAAATACCTTTTAGCATTTCATATAATCCTGGTTTGGTGGTGATGAACTCTTAGCTTTTTTCTTGTCTGTGAAGCTCTTTATTTGACCTTCAATTCTGAATAATAGTTTTGCTAGGAAGAGTAAATTTGGTTGTAGGTTCTTGCTGTTCATCACTTTAAATATTTCTTGCCACTCCCTCTGACCTGCATAGTTTCTACTGAGAAATTAGCTGATATTTTTATGGGTATTTCCTTTTAGATAACTAACTGTGTTTCTCTTGCTGCTTTCAAGATTCTCTGTCTTTTTCCTTTTGCATTTTAATTATGATGTGTCTTGGTGTGGTCCTCTTTGGATTCCTTTTGTTGAGGGTTCTCTGCACTACCTGGACTTCAAAGTCTATTTCTTTCACCAGGTAGGGAAAATTTTCAGTCATTATTTCTTCAAATAGGTTTTCAGTATCTTTCTCTCTTTCTCCTTTTGGCACCCCCATTATTTGAATGTTGGTACACTTGAAGTTGTCCCAGAGAATCTTTATACTATCTTAAAATTTTTGGATTCTTTTGTCTTTTTGTTTTTCTGATTGGATTTTTTTTTACTTCCTCATATTTCAAATCTTGGGTTTGATTCTTGGGATCCTCTAGTCTACTGTTGAATTTCTGTATATTATTCTTTATTTCTGACAGTGTATACTTAATTTCTGTTTTGTTTTGTTTTGACATTCTCATTAAGATCCTTGAAGATCTCACTAAGTTTCTCAGAGGTTTCTAGAAGATTCTTGAGTAACCTTATAACTGTGGTTTTGAACTCTATATCCAGTAGTTTGCTTTCCTCCATTTCTTTCATCCGTGATGTGTTTTTTTGTCTCTGCATTTTGGCTATTTCCCTGTGTTGATGGATTGGCTTTGTGTGGTAGATGATCTATAGGGCCCGTTAGCTCAGCCTCCCCAATCACCTGAGGTGGACACTCTTGGTGCACTCTTTTGTGGGCTGGGTGCACAGTCTTGTTGTAGTTAAGCCTTGATTGTTTTTGGTATCACTGGGAGGAAGTGACCTTCAGGCCAATTGGCTGTGAAGATCAGCTGTGTCTATAATAGAAGAACTGCTATGCTGGAGACACCCTTATGGGAAAGGACTTGCTTCAGTCAGGCTTTGGTGCTCACTGAGTAATGCCTCTTGAGTGTGTCACTTATGGATGTGAGGAGTTGAAATCTGGTATCATCTCATACTGACCACGAGGTACTCTGGCTCTTGGATCTCCAAGGAGGTGCAAGTCAGCTGCTGCCTGAGGCCACCCAGCTGGAGCTACAGTGAGATCTGCAGGTTCCTTCTATTTGTTTGGGGTTTGTGAGTTTTGGAGCTTTCTGATCCAGCTGCCATTTTTTAGGTTAAGCTGGGAAAGAGAAGGCTATTCATCTACAAAAGCTGCTGTGCAGAGTTTTGGTCGGATTTTAAATTGGTTGGGCAGGATCTCAGGGAATCACCAGAGTCGAGCAAACAGTGATGGCTGCCAGTCAGCCTTCTCCGTGTTTCCATGTCTCCACATCCTGTGCCCCAGCACAGTAAAGAATGATTCCTGTGAGCACCTCTGCAAGAAAGCTACCCTCACTTTGCAATCTGATGCCACACAGTCCCACTTCTCCCTGTAGGAGTCTGGGTCCCCTGAGTCTTGCCAGAAACCGGAGTTCAGAGCAGTAGGGAGCTTGTATCTCCTTCCTGATAGAAAAAAAAAAAACAGCGCACCCAGTTTCCAGCCTGATTCTCACACCTCTGTACTTCTGCTTTTCCATACCTCTACATGTCCTACACAGTCTCAATGCACATTTTTTCTTTCCGTCTAGGTGTACAAGTTCTACTCATAGGTGTACAACTTCTACTTGTAGCCAGCTTTCCCATGGTTCGAGGTAATAGTTATTTTGTCTTTTAGTTGTAGTTTTGGTGTGGTTATGAGAGGTACCACGTATAGGTGTATACCTTATGCCACCAACTCGGTTTTCTCTCACTCTATTCATATTTTCTGATTATTCCTGATTTAGTTGTAGAAGAGTGTATGTTTTTAGAAATTTACCCTTTTCATCAAGATTGTTCAATTTGTTGGCATATAGTTGTTCATATTTTCTCATAACCCTTTGCATTTTTTTGGTGTCAGTTGTCTCATGTGCCTTGAAGTTCCTCTGGGGACCACCCATTTTGAAATGGCAAAGAACAACCTTACCCCTTTTTCTTTAAATTGGTCAATCATGTGACTTCTCCTTTTTAATTGCTGATTTTATTTATTTGAATTCTCTCTCTCTCTCTCTCTCTCTCTCTCTCTCTCTCTCTCTCTCTCCCTCTCTCTCTTTTCCCATACAGTTCTAGTTAAAGGCTTGCCAAGCTTGATTACCTTTTCAAAGAACCAGGTTTTGTTTTCATTGACCTTTTGTATTTGTTGTTGTTTTTTTTTCCTTCTCTTCATTTATTTATGCTCTAATCTCAATCTTTCATTCCTTCTACTTAATTTTGGCTTTTTGTTGTTGTTCTATTTCAAGTTCCTTTAGGTGTAAATGTGAGAAATAAGGCAAGCCTCCAAACCAGGGGTCCTGGCAGAACATAAAGGATACTCAGGTGTCACACAGCAAGGCAAGTGTCTTTACACCTGAAAGAGGATGAGCACACTAAGTAGGCAATCCACTGGGGCTTTTATGCCTGACAAAGGTCATCTATTCCTCCCTCTTGATTAGAAGAGCTTAGGCTCACAGTCTTGCATGATTGATTAATTTAAATGAAAAAAAGTAAGGTTGATCTTTGCCATTTCAAAATGGGTGGTCCCCAGAAGAGCTTCAAGTCACATGAGACAAAATACAAGTTTCCTAAAGTTGTTAATCCCTGTAGGGCCTTAGTGATGGTCAATCTGGCTATGCTGTCGGGGATGAATGTACAGCATTGGCCTCCCCAAATTACACAAACTCCTCCTTTTTCTACCAGAAGCATATCCAAGGCCAGCCTATTATTCCACATCATCCTGCTGGTGGCATCTAGTTGTTGGGCTATACCTTTAACTGGATCTCAAGTATAGTTAACAAACCTTTGTTGATTATAGTAAATATAATTAATCAAACTCACATTCTTGTTTACATTGCACCACCAGAACAGTACAAATTCAAACTCTGCAGCCATCTAATTTCTAGCCTTAAACTCATTTGGCACTCTTCTTGGAACCCCAATGGAATCTATATAAACAAGGGGCCCCCTAGACTCTTTCTCAGCTCTTCCTAGTCTGTTTGTTGAATAAGCTTTACAATATGACAAAGTGAAAGGAATAGCCAATTATATCAGAAAGCAAGTTCTACTCCAATTGCTGGCCAAGCCACAAGTAATGATTCCCAGCAATAGCACCAAACATCAGCACAGGGTATATGCCTGACTAAGGTCATCTGTTCTTCATTCTTGATTGGAATAATGTAGGCTCACAGTCTTACACAATTGGCTAATTAAAGGAAAAAGGGAGGGTTTTACTTTTGCCATTTCAAAATAGCCCCCAGGGGAGGTGTAAGTCATGCAAGCCAAAATGATGGTTGCCTAAATCCCTTCTTAGACAGAAAAGATTACTTGTTTATACCAACAGTAAAATTAGACTGTTTGCTTTTTTTTCTAGTTTCCTGAGGTAATTATATAGTGCTATAAAGATCCCTTTCTGTGTCCCATAAATTTTGGGTTGTTGGTTTCTCATTTCCATTGTTTCAAAGTATCTTTTGATATCTTCATTGAACTCATTAATCAATTAATTGTTTAGTAACATATTAATTAACCTCTATGTCTTTGTGTGTTTTCAGTTTTATTCTTATGATAGATTTCCAGTTTCATATCATTCTGGTCAGAGAAGATGTTTGATGTGATGTCTGCCTTCTAAAATTTGTTGAGACTTGTTTTGTGTCTTAAGATATGATCGATCCTAGAAAATATTTTATATGCAAAGGACAGGAATGTCTACTTTCATCATTATTATTTAGCATAGTACTGGAAGTCCTAGCCACAGCAGTAGGAGAAGGAAAAGAAAAAAAAAATGTGTCCAAATTGGAAACAAATAAGTAAAACTGCCATTAGTTTCTGATGACATGATACATATATAGAAAATCCTAAAGGTTTCATGGGGTAAAGATAACCTATTCAATAAATGGTATCAGAAATATTGGACAGATAAGTGCAAAAAAATAAAACTAGACTACCTTATTAAACAGTATACAAAAATAAACTCAAAGTGGATTAAAGACTTACATGTTAGACTAAGACAATATTAATACTAGAAGACAACATAGGCAGTAAAACCTTGGACATTTCTCTTAAGAGAGGAAGGGAATACAGATTAGGACATGAACTGGAGGGTGGAGAGGGCAATAGGGGAAAAAATAATAATAATAAATTAATTAATTAATTAAAAAATAAAAAAAATAAAATGAAAATGTTACCTTGTTCAACCAAGATATAGCATTACTTTATAAATGAGAAAATTATATTTTACTTTAGTGATTAATAAATATTCAAAATTAAAATAAATAAAAAATAAAAACAGTGAAGCATGTTTTAATTCTGAATACGAAAAATAGTTCTCAAAGCTTTGCTTCCCCTTAAAATTACTCTAAGACAGGACAGATTCACTACAGTGGGGTACTGTAAAGACAGAAAATAGAGATTACAGGCTAAATCGCTTGCATGCTGTGCTAGTTAATGTTCAGGGAGTTGATTCAGTGGTGAATATATCTCCTATCAGAGTTCTTTTGTTAAGGTAGTTTCTTTTGGTCCCCCTCACAGACAGTTGAACTGAATTGAGAAGATACAGTCATTGTGTGTTTTAGAATATACTGTTACTGGCTGTTAGACGGTGTGATGGAAAGTAGAGAAACTGGCCCAAGCAGAAAGTATGTAGCAGACGTTTTGAAAAGCAAGTGGAGAACCAGGCATTCTCTGTTTTATTGATAACTTTCAATTACTGACTTGTCTCATAATTCCAGATTATTTTAACCATGGGCAATTTCCACAGGATGGTTGATACTGGATTCTATTGACAAAAATGCAGCAGTGCCATAAATGAATGGCCAAGGGTTATGTTACTTTAATATTTAGAAGTTATTTAGCTTTTTAATTTAATAATGATAGGTTCAAGTGTGTTTACTTATTGTATCTGTATGTCTAAAATTACAATTTTGCACCACTTTAAATCTCTGATAGTAAAGAGATATATAAAAGTACTAGTAAATTTAAGGTTAAATGTTAAAAAAAAATAATATAAAAAGACAACTCACTGAATGGGAGACCATATTTGACAAAGGTACATCTGATAAAGGGTTAATATACTAACTCTTTATAAATAACTTGGACAACTCAACACACACACACAAAAATACAATACAATTAAAAAGGCAAAAGACCTGAAAAAACACTTCTCTGAAGAGGACATACACATATACTTTGCAATAGGCACATAAAAAGGTGCTCAACATGATTCATCATCAGAAAATGCAAATTAAAGTCACAATAAGATATTACCTTATACTTATCAGAATGGTGAAATCAATAAATCAACAAACAAGTGCTAGTGATGATGTGGAGAAAAGTGCATTCCTTGTGTACTATTTATTGGTGAGACTGGAGATTGGTTCAGCCACTATGGAAAAAAATATGGAGTTTCCTCAAGTAATTCACAATGCAACTGCCTTATGACCAGCAATTATACTTATGGACATATATTTGAAACACTAATTCATAAGAATGTATTCATCACTATTGTTCATTACAGCATTATTTAAAATAACCGAGAGAATCCAAGATGGCGGCATAGGTAAACGCCTACACTGCTGCCTTGCACAACAGTTTCAAAACTACAACTAAAAGACAGAACGGACATCATCCAGAACCACAGGAAAGCTGGCTGAGTATAAGTTCTACAACTAGAAGGAAAGAGAGGGGCTCACAGAAACCCAGAGGAGCTGCAAAAAGCTGAAGTACGGAGACGCGAGCACTGAGAGAGTGGGTGCCCGAGTACCTGGCTGGCTTTCTCTGGTGGGGGGGAAACGGAGACTCCCAATGGCATTGAACCCCTTATCCTACGACACTAAACCCCAGATCCAGCGGAAACTCATACGGGGGGAGTTTGGACTGTGAAAAGGGAGAAGTGCACGGAAATTTAGGGGAGTCGCAAAAGATAGGAGGGCTGCCGCACACGCACAAGGTGCTGCTTGGAGGACCGATTGCTGATTGTGCTGCTGGCTTTTGCAAGTGGGCGGGAGACAGACCCTCCCAACTGTGCCACTTCTGAGTCCACTGGGCCCCTGTTTGGGGCAAAACCCTGGAGATCTAGACTCGTGTGGTCCTGGTGCGCAGGGGAGCTGGAAAGGCAGCGGTCTAGAGGCACTGTGGGCGTGTGAGCATAAGGACCGCTCCAGCAATTACCTAGTCACGTGAGACTCGGGGGTCATGGAGGGCGGGGCCGACTGGAAGGCAAGGTGGTCACTTAAGCCCTGAGACTCCACCCATCCCAAGCTCAACAGAGGCTTCTGTGGTTTTGCAAGTACAGAAGTTTCCCCAACATAGGGAAAATACCAAGACAAGGGAAGGGATCACACACAAAAG
The DNA here is from genome assembly GCA_004026805.1 of Lasiurus borealis. Classification (NCBI taxonomy): domain Eukaryota; kingdom Metazoa; phylum Chordata; class Mammalia; order Chiroptera; family Vespertilionidae; genus Lasiurus; species Lasiurus borealis. The sequence continues at coordinate 124,397 of PVJN01001033.1, read as the reverse complement.
AAATGGAGGGAAAAAAACGACTGGATATAGAGTTCAAAACCACGCTTATAAGGTTTTTCAAGAATATGCTAGAAAAGATGGATAAGTTTATCAAGTCCCAAGAAGAGATGCAAAAGGACCAACTAGAGATGCTAGAGATGATGCATAAATTTAGCAAGTCCCAAGAGGAGATGAAAAAGGACCAACTAGAGACACTGACTGAAATAAAAATACTATACAGAGTCCTAACAGCAGACTAGAGAAAGGCAAGAATCAAGTCAAAAATTTGAAATATAAAAAAACAGAAAACACTCAACTGGAAAATCAAGAAGAGAAAAGAATCCAAAAATGTGAATATAATGTAAGGAGACTCTGGGACAGCTTCAAGTGTACCAACATCAGAATTGCAGGGGTGCCAGAGGAAGAGAGAGAGAGCAAGATACTGAAAACCTATTTAAAGAAATAATGACTGAAAACTTCCCACATCTGGTAACAGAAATAGACTTACAAGTCCAGGAAGCACACAGAACCTTATATAAAAGGAATCCAAAGAGGACTACACCAAGACACATCATAATTAAAATACCAAGAGCAAAAGACAAAGAGAGAATATTAAAAGCAGCAAGAGAAAAACAGTTCATTACCTACAAGGGAGCACCCATATGACTGTCAGCTGATTTCTCAATAGAAACGATGCAGGCCAGATGGGAGTGGCAAGAAATATTCAACATGATGAATAGCAAGAACCTACAACCAAGAATAATCTATCCAGCAAAGCTAACATTCAGAATTGAAGGGCAGATAAAGAGCTTCACAGAGAAGAAAAAGCTAAAGGAGTTCATCAACTCCAATCCAGTATTATATGAAATGCTGAAGGGTACTCTTTTAGAAGAGGAAGAAGAAAAAGGTAAAAGCCAAAAAATTATGAACAACAAATACATATCTATCAACAAGTGAATCTAAAAATTAAGTAAATTAAAAATTTGATCAACAGAATAAACTGGTGAATATAATAGAATCAGGAGCACAGAAAGGGAGAGGACTGATAATTCTCAGGGGGAAAGGGGTGAGGGGTGTAAAGGGAGAGACTGGACAAAAATCATTCACCTATGGATGAGATCAATGGGAGGGAGCTAAGGGCAGAGGGAGGGGTGGGAGCTGGTTGGAGGGGTGCTATGGAGGGGAAAAAAGAGAAACAAATGTAATAATCTGAATAATAAAGATTTAATTTAAAAAAAATAACCAAGATTAGGAAGCAGCCTGAGTATCTATAGTAGATGAGAGGATAAAAATGTTGAGGTACAGCCTGGCTGTTGTGGTTTAGTGGATTGAGCATCATGCAATGAACCAAAAAGTCTCAGGTTTGATTCCTGTCAGAGGGCTTGATCCCCAGTAAGGCATGCAGGATGCAGCTAATCCATATGTCTCTCTCATTGATGTTTCTCTCTCTCTCTCCATCTCCTTCTTGTCTCTCTTTTTTTTTCTATTTTTTATTGTCTTACATGTATACATATCTTCCCATTGCTCTCCCCTCCCAGGCATACTCCAACCCCCCAGTGTCTTGTGTTCATTAGTTTTGCTTATATGCATGCATAAAGTCCTTTGGTTGATCTCTTATCTACCCCACCTCTCCTTAACCTTCCTGCATAATTTGACAGTCTATTTGATGCTTAACTGCCCCTGTATCTATCATTTTGTTCATCAATTTATAATGTTCTTTATTATCCACAAATGAGTGAGATCATGTGGTGTTTCTCCTTCATTAACTGGCTTATTTCACTTACTATAAGGCTCTCCAGTTCCATGCAAATGCTAAGAATTCCTTCTTTTTAATGGCAGCATAGAAGTCCATTGTGTACATGTACAATAGTTTTCTGCTCCACTCATCTGCTGATGGGCATCGAGGCTGTTTCCAAATTGTAGCTATTGTAAATTGTGCTGCTATGAACATAGGGGTGCATAAATCTTTTCTGATTGGTGTTTCTAATTTCTTAGGATATATTCCTAAGAGTGGGATTGCTGGGTCAAATGGGAGTTCCGTTTTTAGTTTTTTGAGGAAACTCCTTACTGTTCTCCACAGTGGCTGCACCAGTCTGCATGCCTACCAACAGTGCACAAGGGTTCCTTTTTCTCTGCATCATCACCAACACTTGTCGTTCGTCGATTTGTTGATGATTGCCATTCTGACAGGTGTGAGAAGGTATCGCATTGTCGTTTCGATTTGAATCTTTCAGATAATTAGTGACTTTGAACATGTTTTCATGTGTCTCTCAGCCTTCCTTTTGTTGTCTTTCAAAAAGGTTCTATTTAAGTCCATTGCCCATTTTTTTATTGGATCATTTTCTACCTTTTATTAAGTTATATAAGTTGGTTGTAGATGTTGGAGATTAAACCTTTATCAGTGATAACATTTGGAAATATGTTCTCCCATACAGTGGTCTTTCTTGTTGTATTTTTGATGGTTTCTTTTGCTGTGCAAAAGCTTTTTATTTTGATGTAGTCCCATTTGTTTATTTTCTCTTTAGCTTCCATTGTCTTTGGAGCAGTATCAGTGAAGAAGTTTTTTCGGCATATGTCTGAGACTGTGCTGCCTATGGATTCCTTTAGTATTTTTATGGTTTCCCATGTTATCTTTAAATCCTGTATCCACTTTGAGTTTACTTTTTGTATTGGGTGTAAGTTGGTGGTCCAGTTTCATTTTTTTGCATGTATCTGTCCAATTTTCCCAACACCATTTATTGAAGAGGCTATCTTGGCTCTATTGTATGTTCATGCCTCCTTTGTCAAATATTAATTGATCATAGTGGTTTGGGTGAATTCTCTATTCTATTCCATTGGTCTATATGTCTGTTCTTGTGCCAGTACCAGGCTGTTTTGAGAACAGTTGCTTTGTAATATAGCTTGAAATCTGGTATTGATATCCCACCTACTTTATTCTTCTTTCTTAGGATTGCTGTGGCTATTTGTGGTCTTTTTTGTTTCAGGTGAATCTTTGAAAGTTCTTTCTAGGTCTGTGAAATACATCATTGGTATTTTAATGGGTAGTGCATTGAATCTATAGATTGCTTCGGGTAGTATAGCATTTTAATGATGTTGATTCTCTCAATCCTTGAGCATGGTATGCTCTTCCATCTGTTTACATCTTCCTCTCTATATTTTTTTAGAGTCCTGTAGTTTTCTGCATATACGTCCTGTACCTCCTTAGTTAGGTTTATTCCTAGGTATCTTAATTTTTTTTGGTATGATGGTAAATGTGATTGCTTTTTTAGTCTCTCTTTCTGTAATTTCACTATTAATGTATAGAAATGCCACAAATTTCTTGGCATTAATTTTCTATCCTGCTACATTGCAAAATTCATTTATTAAGTCAATTAGTTTTTGGATGGAGTCCTTCTAATTTTTTGTATACAGTATCATGTTATCTGCAAATAAGGACAGCTTTACTTATGCTTTTCCAATTTGGATGCATTTTATTTATTCTTCTTGTCTAATTGCAATGGTTAATACTTGTAGTACTATGTCAAACAGAAGTGGTGAGATTGGGCATCTCTGTCTTGTTCCTGTTCTTAGGAGAAATGGTTTTAGTTTTTGCCCATTGAGTGTGATGTTAGCTGTGGGTTTATCATATATGGCTTTTATGATGTTGATGTATGATCCTTCTATTCCCACCTTGCTGAGAGTTTTTATCAAGGAAGGGTGTTGGATTTTGTCAAATGCTTTTTCTGCATCAATTGATATGATCATGCAACTTTTTAAATATATATTTTATTGATTTTTTACAGAGAGGAAGGGAGAGGGATAGAAAGTAAGAAACATCAATGAGAGAGAGACATAGATCAGTCGCCTCCTGCATGTCCCGCACTGGAGATGTGCCTGCAAGCACATGCCCCCGACCGGAATCAAACCTGGAACCGTTCAGTCTGCAGGCCGACGCTCTCTCCACTGAGCCAAACCGGTCTCGGCGACCATGTAATTTTTATCTCTCAATTTGTTTATGTGATGTACCATGTTTATTGATTTGCGGATAATGTACCATCCTTGCATTCCTGGGATGAATCCTACTTGGTCATGGTTTATGATCTTTCTGATGTATTGCTGGATCAGATTTGCTAGAATTTTGTTGAGGATTTTGGCTTCTATGTTCATGGGGGATGTTGGCCTTTAATTCTCTTTCATTGTGTTGTCTTTATCTGGTTTTGGTACTATGGTGATGCTGACTTCACAGAAGGTTTTTGGAAGTGTTCCTTCTTGAATATTTTTGAATAGTCTGAGGTGGATAGGTTTTAATTCTTTCTTGAATGTTTGGTCAAACTTTCCTGTGTAGCCATCTGGTCCTGGAATTTTGTTTGCTGGAAGTTTTTGATGACTGCTTCAATTTCTTCCATAGTTATTAGACTATTGAACTGTTTAGATTCTTTCTGATTGAATTTTGGAAGGTTATATTTTTCTAGAAATATGTCCATTTCCTGCAGGTTGTCCAATTTGTTGCAATAGAGTTGTTCATAGTATTTTTTAACAATCCTTTGTATTTCAATGGGGTCTGTTGTTATTTCTCCTCTTTTATTTCTCACTTTTTTTATTTGGATCTTCTCTCTTTGCTTCTTGGTGAGCCTGGATAGAGGTCCATCAATCTTGTTTATCCTTTCAAAGAACCAGCTCTTTGTTTTGTTGATCTTTTGAATTGTTTCTTTGGTCTCCATGTTGTTTATTTCGGCTCTGATCTTTACTATTTTCTTCCTTCTGCATACATTGGGCTTTTCTTGTAGCTCTCTTTCTAGCTCTTTGATTTGTAGGGTTAGATAATTTATTACCATTGTTTCCTGTTTAGTTTTTTTTTTCCAGTAGGCTTGTAGAGCTATGAATTTCCATTTCAAGACTGCTTTCATTGTGTCCCATACGTTTTGTATTATTGTGTTGTCATTGTCATTTGTTGCCATGATGTTTTTTATTTTTTCCTTGATCTCTCTGGTTACCAAGTCTTGTTTAATAGCATGCTGTTTAGTCTCCATGTGTTTGATTTCTTTGTACTGTTTTTATTCTAGTTGATTTTTAATTTTATGCCACTGTGATCCGAGAAAATGCTTGATATGATTTCTATCTCCTTGAATTTGAAGAGACTTTTTCTATGATCCAAGATATGGTCTATCTTTGAAAATGACCCATGTCCACTGAAGAAGAATGTATATTCTGTGGCTTTGGGATGAAATGTTCTGAAGATGTCAATTAATTCCATCTGGTATAGTCAGTTATTTAGGGTTAATGTTTATTTGCTAATTTTTTGTTTAGAAAATTTGTCCAATCATGACAGTGGGTATTAAAGTCTCCTACAATTATTGTATTGTTGTAAATCTCTCCCTTAATATCTCCAGGAGTTTTTTTTTTTTTTTTTTTTTTTTTTTTTTTTTTTTTTTTTTTTTTTTTTTTTTTTTTTTTTTTTTTTTTTTTTTTTTTTTTTTTTTTAATGTATTTATGTGCTCCTAAATAGAGTGTGTATATGCTTACCAGAGTTATTTCTTCTGTTTGGATTGTGTCCTTTAGTATTTTTAAGTGGCCTTCTTTATCTCTTGTTATGTCCTTCACTTTAAGATCTAATTTGTCAGATATAAGTATTGCAAACCCAGCTTTTTTTTTTTATTTCCATGTGCCTGAAACACCATCTTCCATCCCTGTACCCTCAGTCTCTGTGCATTTCTTTTTCTGAGGTGGGTTTCTTGTAGACAGTAGATATATGGATCATGTTTTCTTATCCAATTGGTTACCCTATGTCTTTTGATTGGATCGTTTAATCCATTTTCATTTAAAGTTATTATTGATAGGTACTTATCTGTCTCCATTTTTAGTCTTTACCCTTGTATTCCTTCTTCCCTTCCTATTTCTTTTTTTATAGCAGACCCTTTAACATTTCTTGCATTGTTTGCTTGGTGGTAGTAAATTCCCTTAATCCCTTTTTGTCTGTGAAGCTCCTGATTTCACCTTCAAATATGATTGAGAGTCTTGCAGGGTACAGTATTCTTGGATTCAGACTCTTCCTTTGCATAACTTTTTATATTTCATTCCATTTCCTTCTGGCCTGAAGAGTTTCTGTTGAGAAATCATTTGCTAGTCTTATGGGAGTTTCTTTGTAGGTAACTTTCTGTTTCTCTCTGACCGTTCTTAAGATTCTTATTTTGTCATTGGTGTTTGCCAATTTAATTATACTGTACTTTGGTGTCAGTTTTTGGGGGTTCATTTTCCTTGGGACTCTGTGAGTTTCTTGGATTTGTGTGATTTTTTTCTTTCTTATATTGAGGAAGTTTTCTGTCATTATTTCTTCAAACAAGTTTTCTATTCCTTGCTCAGTTTCCACTCTTTCTGGAACCCCAAATTATGCAGATGTTGTCTTGTTTCCTGTTATCCTAAAGTTCCCTTAGGCTCTCCTCTTGCTTTTTAATTTTTTTTTTTTCCTGGAAGCTGCTGTACTTGGGTATTTTTTTCCTACCTTGTCTTCTAGCTCACTGATGTGGTCCTCTTCTAGTCTACGTTTGATTCTTTCTATTGAGTTTTTTACAGCAGTGATGTCATTTTTCATTTCTTTTTGATTATTTTTCATTTCCTCTTGGTTCTTCTTAATTTCTTCTTGGCTCTTCTTCCGTTCCTCTTGGCTCTTCTTCATTTCCTTTCATCTCTTACTCATATTGTCGATTTTGTTTTCTATTCTTTTCAGCCACCTTACAACCATTTCTCTGAACTCTTTCTCTGGCAGGTATATTTCTGCTTCTATGTTGTTTACTTCCTTTTTTGGTGATACCTGCTTTTCTGTCGTATGCAGGCTGTTTGTTCGTCTGCCCATGATCTTTCTTCTCTGAGTGTTTGGTTATACAGTTCATTTAAAGGCACAAACTACATCATGAGCAGATACAACACACAAGGCACTTATCCCAGGCAAAATCTGACCTTTTTGTGTGGCATGTGGAGCCCCTCTGAGTCCTAGTGTTTGTGCCAATTGAAGAGCAGTTTTCTGGGTTCCCCAGCTGTTTGGTGGGTGATGCAGCTGTAGCTTTGCAGTCTGTCATAGACATCCAGTTCCTCCTGCAAGATAGCACGGTCTCCACCTTTGCGCTGGTAGCTCTGAGAGGATAAAAAACCCTGTGGCAGTGGGGCTGCCTGGTCAGGGAAGCCCTGTCCAGCAGCCCCCCACCTTCTCCTGGAGGATAACTGTCTCTTAACTTGTCAATAAACACTCCCAGTGTGATTCTCAGCTGCTCTCTCTGTTTTCCCAGTGACAAGGCTCTGGACCCATCTGTCTATTCTGCCGCCATTTTTTCTCTCCTGGAGAATACCAATTTAAACATCTCATCACAGCTAGCTGTTAGTTACCCAAGTTGCATCCCCACCTCCTTCTTGTCTCTTTAAAATCAATAAAAAATCATTTTTTAAAAGTTGTGGTACATTACATAATGGAAAAATTGAATATTTCTCAGCCATAAAAATGAAGGAAACCTTACCTTTTGTGACAACATTGATGGGCCTGGACAGTATTATTCTAAATTAAATAAGCCAGTCAGAGAATGATAAGTATCATATGACTTCATTTATATGTTAAGCTGATGAACAAAATAAACTAACACCAAAATATAAACAGAGTCATGGATACTGAGAACAAACTGACAGCTGTCATAAGGAAAGGAAAGGAAGAGTTTGGGGACTGGGTGAAAAAGGTGAAGGGTTAAGTAAAAAGAAATAAAGAAAGAGACAGAGACAGAGACAGAGAGACAGAGAAAATAGGAAGGAAGGAAGGGGAAGGAAGGAAGAAAGGAAGGAAGGAAGGAAGGAAGGAAGGAAGGAAGGAAGGAAGGAAGGAAGGAAAGAAGGAAAGAAGGAAGGAAGGAAGGAAGGAAGGAAGGAAGGAAGAAAGGAAAGAAGGAAGGAAGAAAGGAAGGAAGGAAGGAAAGAAGAAAGGAAGGAAGGAGAAAGGAAGGTACAGAGAAGAAAGGAAGGAAGGAAAGAAGGCCTCATGGGAGTATGGTGATTACCAATGGGAAAGGGGGTTGGGCAGAGGCAGATGAGAGCAAAAGGGGAATAAATTGTGGTATGAGGAAACTTGACTTGGGGTGGTAAACATACAATCCAACCACAGATGATGTATTATAGAATTGTACACCTGAAACCTATATAATTAAGCAATGTCACCACAATAAATTTAATAAAAATAAAAAATATATTTTTAATTAAATTTTTCTTTAAGGAAGATAAAATCTAGGATAACAGACTATATAGTCAATGCACTGAGGAAAATAATTGTCTTCTTTATTATTTAAAAACCATTATTATACTAAAAAATAACTATATTTTTCTTATTTTTATTAAGTATGAGAGGTAATATTTGAAAGCCAATTAATTTTCTGATAACATAAACCAATCTCACTGAATTAATTAAACATTTTTATTATAATTTTATTAGGAAAAAATAAAATAACTAAACAAAATGATTTTAGAATTACTTACAGAAAACAATTTATAATTTTTATTCATTATACTTTCACTAGCATAGAAATAAAACTAGATATTTCAAAGAGAAAGACATTTAATAGAGATAATTAAAAGGCTGTGGAAGTGGAGGTCAGAGAAGTTGCTGTTAGTGGGCTGGAAATCAGAAAGCAGGTATCCCAGGAAACTCATGAGGATTTCAGATTTCTACAACAAAGAAGTGGCTGCTTTACAGAAGATGACTGAAAGCTATTGGTATAGATTTCTGAGGCAATCATGACATTTCTTTTGTTTAACAAAACTTGTGCAATGTATTTTTGTTATGACAGAAACTTAAATTGAAACTCTGCTGGCATTAGAGTTTTGAAGATGTACAGTCCACACTTCTGCCTTGGCAGAGTGTTGAGGAGAGAAAGAATGGTTCAGTCATCATGGCACAATGATCTACTGGTGATCACTTAATCTAATGTCCTGTATCTTCTAACATTTACATAAAAGAGCCTTTGTATATTTAAATAATTTGCATGTCATTTCATCAAAGAAAATGATAAGTTGTATGAAACTATTTTATCTATGGTTAACATTATATTAATTTTAAATTGTTGTATGCTAGAGTTGAAATAAATGGTTTTCTGTTTAATATTTTTTAGTAAAATATAACTTATTTATCAACCATTCACTTTCCCAAGACTGAGGCATTTCCCTGTGCTATGAAGTGAATGGTGTGCCCTCAAATTTCTTATGCTGAAACCTAACCCCCTATGTTACAGTATTTAGAGATAGGGCCTTTAGAAGGTAATTAAGGTTAAATAAGGTCATATGGGTAGGGCCTCACCTGATAGTATTAGTGACCCTGTAAGAAGAGGTAGAGATAGGGATTTCTCTCTTCTTTCTTTCAGAAGAAAGGTCACAGGAGGAGGCAAAGAGAAAAAGGCCATATGCCAGACCAAAGAGAGCTACCATTGGAAACTGATCCCTGCCAAACTCTTCATTTTGAACTTTGCAACTGCCATAATTAAAATATTATTATTTGCTCTTACTTAAGTGATGCAGCCTGTGATTTTGTTGTGGCATCCTAGCAGATTGATACACCTAGGGTGAAGCACTTTCAGTGCTAAAACTGGGAGAATCCTGGGAAACACAGGAAAAAATGGGACATTGCCTTAAAGTATATTTTTAAATAAAAAAAAAATGTTTGGCCATAAAGGAGTCTGCTGAACTTCAGTTGTTAAAATAATAATGAAAAATTCCAAATACCTCAGAAATTATGTGTTGTCCAATTGCAATCTGAGTATCACATAGTGAATCATATTTGTGTATTACCTAAATATATATTTTCTATTCATAAAGTAAGAGAAAGGAGTAATAGTCCTTCCTTTGAATCATTCAAAGATTAGTTTTTTTATTTATATTTTAACATTTCTGAAAGCAGTTTGCATCTCATAATCTGTGACATCTGCCAATAATAACTGACAGTATTTTTTCTCTCAACATATGCATAATATTAGTGTACCTTACAACTGATAATTGTCTTAATTGTGATAAGATATGTAGTAATATTTAATTTTTGAACTTCAAACATAGGTGTGTAGATATACAAGCAATCTTTATTATTTCTATGTCCTATAAATGTATTTTCTGTTTAGTATAGTCTTAATTTGGGCTAATTGGGTAAAGAGCCAACCTCTTGATATAAAGAAATAGGAGAGAAGTGGAGAATTTCTTGGGGGAGAAGAGGAGAATATATTATTCACTGAAATATTTGGATAATACTTTGATCATTACTTATAAAATCAATCAGGTGTCAAAGGCAAATATTGTTCAAACTTCTTCTCATGATGGAGGCTTATTTATTTGTTTATTTTTGTCATTATGCAAGACATGAGATGTTTCTATCTTTAGGTGATTATGTAGACATGTCAGGAAGAGGGAAATATCAGCCAGACCCGAAATTGTTGGCATGTCTTCCCAGAATTCACTATCAGTACATGTACTATTTTTTGGTAATCTGTATCATTTCATATACTATTAGTAAATCTCTTGATGAAGTAAAAGGAAGTTGAAATTGCTATCATTGTTTCCAGGAAGCCCTTAAAATGATGAACAATTTTGTATGGTCATAGAAGAGATAGAGTAGGTCAAACAAAATTTTGTGTCTGATCATTTGGCAGCAAAAAGAATTAAATAAATAACAAAAAAGTGTCCCCATATAGATGTATAAACATGTGTGTATCCACAGCTATGAATTAGTCATTCAAAAAAAAGCATTTATCCATGAATTCAATTCTGCAGGGATATTTATACAAATATTCACAACCCTTATTAATACACTAGAGGCTCAGTGCACAAAATTCTACACTTGGGGAAGAGAGGAGTCCCTCAGTCTTGCCTGTGCCCTCTCATAATCTGGGAATCTCCAGGGGATATCTGACTGACAGACCTAAGCCCACAGTCAGACATCCTTAGTGCTGCTGTAGAGGCAGGAGAGGCTCCTGCCAACACTGCTGCACTCATCAACCATGAGCCCAGCTTCTGGCTGAGTTGTGTTCTCTGTGGGAGCACACTTACCATTAGGGGGCGGCTTCTGTGTTGAGCATCTGACCCCTGGTGATCACTGCATGCCATAGTGACTGGTGGTTCTGCCATTTGCTCAATTTGCATATTAGCCTTTTCTTATATAGGATGGGGTTAATAAATTTACAGAGCTCATATAAGGTCAGTGGAATTATTTTTTAATGTATTTTATTGATTTTTCACAGAGAGGAAGGGAAAGGAATAGAAAGCCAGAAACATCAATGAGAGAGAAACATCGATCAGTCGCCTCCTGCACGCCCCCTACTGAGGATGTGCCTGCAACCAATGTACATGCCCTTGACCGGAATCGAACCTGGGACCTTTCAGTCCCCAGGCCAACGCTCTATCCACTGAGCCAAACCAGCCTCGGCGGTCAGTGGAATTTTTAAAGAACCCTTTGATTATAAAAGAATATAAAAGGAGGGCAAAGACTCAGTGGCAATGCCAAACTTAACTGGTGTATTTGAAAACTGATAAAAATGAAATGCATTAAATACACTGTATTTTTTAAAAAATATTATTTATGAAGTATGCCTGAAAGGATTATACACAATAAGAGGTTACAAATATTGTGCTGGGAATGTTTGAAGGCCATTGAAGAAGGAAGTTGAGTTTCCAGAAAGCAGCCCTTTTATTGTTCCAGCGACATTATCCTAATAGAAATGTGTGACTTCCACAGTGAGATTGTTTAATCCTAGAACTTCGGACAGATAAACCCTGAGAACTGCACACACTATTTGACTACAGAGGGTAGAAGAGCCTAGAGGAAGAGAATTGGATTGAAAATGGCTGAATATGGAAGTATAAAACCAGGATGCAAGAAAAACAAAGTGGAGGAGGGAACACAGTTCTGTGAATATGTGCAGGAAGAACAGCAAATCCTAGTATTGATAGCAATATTATTAGAGAAAGATGCTATTAACACTTCAAAGATATACAGTCTTCTGCATTTATAGTATAAATATCATTAGATGTGCTTTAAATTGGGAAAAAGGCACTAATACATCATCTCATTGAACTATTATCTTTTTATTAAAATGAAACTCCTGGGTAAAATTCATTTAAAAATACAGTGTAGAACATAATAATGTTTCATTTTATATATTTTATTATTTCAGTTAATAATTAAAACTGTACAACAGTAATTATGAGGCCTTTTTTTAAAAAAAAACAGTATCTAATTATTTATTATTTGTATTTCTTGTAAATAGATGGAGCCCATTTCTTTTTCAAATTGATAAGAAACTCAATTTTTGAGGAGGAAAGGGAGAATTATGAGTTGTCTAAATAGAGATGCTTGCACAAATAGCATTCACAATCCTTATTACCAGGAAATTATTAAGTTTATAGAACATTCTTTCATATTATATTCAAAAAGTATATATTGATGGCTTATCAGATTCCAAGCACTCTTTTTATGGGGCTTCTAGTATATCAGTGAATAAAATAATGACTATTGTCTCTGTAGAGTTTACTCTAGCAGAGGAGTCAGTGAAATAAGTCCTATGGAAAAAAAACACAAACACAAAACATTAAAGCAGAGCTAGGGAGTAGAGAGTGCAGCTACTGGAAGGCAGCAGGGAGTTGAAGATAAAAGAGAGCAGTAAAGACGGAAGAACATGTGGAGATTCATCACATAGATATTAGGCTATAGAGTATAGCTGGTTGAGAAAACTGCTAGAGCAAAGGTCCTAATATGTGGATATGATATTGTTTTGTCCTAGGAACTGAATGGAGGCCAGGGTGGCTGGAATAAGTGTGAGCAAGGGTAGGGTGATAAAATATGTGATCAGAAGTTACCGTAAGGAATTTTTCATTTACTCTGATTGGAATGGTTCTCTACTGTTGTGTTTCCTGCAGAAAAGTAATGCAATATGGCATATTTTTAGCACATTTTTTGGATGATGTGGTGAAAACCGTTGGAAGAAGGTAAATGTAGATGCATACAGATCTATGGAGGCTATTGCAATGAATCACAGGATAGATGAGGTGGAAGTGATGGTGGTTTCAGTGTCCGTGGTGAGAACTTAATATACTCTGCATATATTTTGAATGTGGAGCTATGGGTATATCCTAATAGATTGGAGATAAGTTTGTGCGGGAAAGAGAGGAATGATGATGAGTCTATTTTTTGGCATGAGCAACTGGAAGAATCAAATTGTTATTACTGAGTTATGGAAGGTTGCATACACAGCAAGCTTGGACCAAATGAGAGGTTTCATATTGAACTGGTTAACTGTTTTACATACATTCTTTTATGTTACTCGGTTGATCCTATAAAAAGTAGTTGTTTTCATTTCACAGTAAGAAAATTGGAATTCTGTAATTGTGCTGAAACTTTACAAAATTGCTAAAATTTTAACCCAATATTGATCTTTATACAATTAAAAGTCATGTTCACCACATTACCTTATGTAACCATTTCCTAACATAATATATCTTTTTATTCTTGTTATGAAAGCATTATTATATTATTCTGCTGTTGTAAAATGCCACCTAATATGTAGTCATTATCAAAGTGCAGACCTGTTCTTTGTTCTAGTGTTCCCCCCTCTTCAGTTGTTAAAACAATCAAACATATTTGCTTTTACATGGGCTTCTCCATTATGGAATTATTACCAGATTTTGCTAAGTTTGCAATATTCTTTGATTTGCTAATAACTTAATTTCTCACTTTGTAATTTGCAGACATTTCATACTAATTGCATTTAATGGACTGTGAGCTACTGAAATATTTAGAGTTATTGAAATATTTAGTAAAAGCAAAATATGCTTACTGATAGAATATAAAATAAGCAACTGGTAAACCAATGAAGATGTACATTATCTGGGATCATTGAGCTTATAAAAGTTTAATGGAGGCTAGATGAAATATATCATTACTATTCCAAAGAACTAAAAAAAAAAAAAAAGGAAGGCAGATCTATGCAATGAACTTACATTTATATATTGAAAGTCATCCTGTTACTGACAACTTTTAAGTTTATTATAGTCAAATTAATATCTTTCCTGGTTGGTTGATTTTACACTTGACTATATCAAGAGTTATTCTTTTTTTGCATTTACTCTTTCTGTCATTTAATGCAATTATTTGAGTGTATTTGTTGTCATTACTATGAATAATCTCTAGTCAAAATAGAAATTCTACATGATTACCTTTGTTATTAATATAAAAATATATTTTTGGTTTTATTAAATTTTTATTTATTTACTATGACAAAAATTGCTAAATTTGAGTTCTCAAAGCTATTTCAACTGATATATACATATATATATATACTTTTTAATTTTACATTTTTCTTTGCCTCTACCTGTTCTGAAATTTTGATTTGGCATAACATAATGCAAGTAGGAAAACAGGATGATATATGCGGCAAGAAAACATATTCCCATGTGATTCTCAAATTGTTAAGATGAAATAATTTGGTGTCAAAGACCAGTAGAAAATGAGCTTTGATAATAAATTTTAATTTAAACCAGTAGTAATTATGTGAAGCATATTTCTATAGTTTACCTCAAATGTTTAAAACAATACCATGGCTATAGTACAATCATCCTTATTTTATTTATATCCATATTTAACTAAGGATATAAATACACTAGTGTCTAATGGCTGGAAGAGGCAGAAGGAGGATTTTACGTAGGTCGCTCTGATTCAGAAGTTGATAGTATTTCCCATGACACTTCCCTTACTTCCAGGGTGAAACAACTAGGGTTATTAAATGTCAATTTTAATTGAAAAACAAAAAAGAATTTTAATAATATGGTTAAAGGCAGGCCAAGATGTCTAGAATTTATCCATTAGGTAATAATGAACCATTGGAGTATTTCAATAAAGAACTTGTCTGAATATCATGGCATTACAGGCAAATTTAATTTGGCCATGAGATGTAATCAGAATTGATATTGTAGGAGGGAAGAAGAAAACAGTTAGCTGGTTATCACTGAACACTACTCTAGTTGTGAGTCACAAATACATCAAATACAGAATTGGTAATATAAATGAAAAGGACAAATGATTAAAAATATTTTTAAATAAGTAGAAATAGGATTTGGTAGTGCATTGATTGTAAATAGAATGAAAGCAGAGAATTACTATGAGGTTTCATACTTACAACTACTCTGAATTCTATTTTTGACTGCTATTATCCACGTCACTGATTTTGTGCAAAACCATTTACTCTGTTCAATTTAACAGGATTCTTGTAGAAATTATAGGGCATATGACCCATAAAAGTGCTTAATAAACAGTCCCAACAAATATAATGTGACTTTTGTGTTATAACTTTTTAAAAATTACCAAAAGTTATTAAAAATGGTATTTTCACCTCTGTATCAAGGGTCAGGGATCAATATCATTCAAGTGAATGACATTTATGACAAATCTTCAAATCATATGCATATTCCATTGTAGTGTTTTCCATTTTGCATTCAGCAAATGTGAAAGATAATAGCTAGTCTACCTCCATCAGATAGTCTAAAATTCAATGAGTAAAATGCAAATGCACAGAAGTCAGAGCTGGATCAAGTTTACCTTTAAATTTGCATATTTTGCTAAAACAAATATTCACCATTGCAATAAAACATTTTAAGTAGGGCAGAAATTGTATGGATTTTATTTATTTATTTATTTATTTATTTATTTATTTATTTATTTATTTAAAAGACACATTTATTCAGTCATGATCAGACTATTACATTTAGCAATCAACAGCATGGGTGCAAAAGAAAAAAAAATCTACATTAAACCCTTGGTTGGAATGCTTTACACTTTCTACAGAACAGAAACTAAAATAACCTGTTATACAATTAGTCACAAATACAGTCCTCGAGTTATTTTGCCCATTCACCTGAGTATTGTCTAACACATGTCTTCTTTGTAGCAGCTAGGCTCTGCCACCACTGTGCTTAGCTGAGTTTATAAATCCATATAACCAGTCTATTGTCACACAAATTTTAGGGAGTTTCTTCACTGTTGAGAACAGTTCGGAAACATTGAATTAGCCACATCTGGTGATTTTGTTAAGGTGAAAGAGTCCCTAATTTAATACAGTCCAAAATTGTTTTTAAGATGTTGGATGAACAAAAATTTGAACTGTAGACCAGGCTCAAAGGTAAAGCAATAGAACTTTTGAGAGAAATTTTCTGTAGGTGAAGAGGTTTGGAGTGTGGGCCACACTAAGAAACGTCTCACCCAAGCTGGTTGGTTCAGTAGATAGAGTGTCGGCCTGCAGACTGAAGGAACCCAGGTTTTCTTCTGGTCAAGGGCACATGCCTGGGGTTGTGGGCTCGATTCCTCAGTAAGGGCTGTGCAGAAGGCAGCCAATCAATTATTCTCTCTCATCAATGATGTTTCTATTTCTCCCTCTCCCTTTCTTTCTGAAATAAAGATATGTTAAAAAAAAAAGAAAAAAAGGAAGCAAGTCTCAACTGATGAAGATGGCATTGATTCCACATGCATTTTAAAAGCTGTTTCTTCTCATTTCCTGGTTTAGCCTATCCTTGAAGAGAGGGGTATGTGGAATAAAGAAAAAAGTGGAATGAGGGAGCAGCAGTACTGGTAGAGAAAAACTCACTGACAGAGCTGTTAACCAGTAATGAAAGTGTTCTATAATTCAAAAAAGACTTTTTCATGGAAGGTCATATGGAGATCAAATAACATGGTGCAGAACAAGAGGCCAACAGAACACAAAAATGAACAACAGCAGAAATAGGACCAGAGAAATGGTAGAGGATTAAATATATTCTATGTTTCCTTACTTGGATCCTCAAAAAACCTTAGGAGACTAATTGGGGAAAGAGCGAAGATACTACTGAATTTCTTATTAAAATAGTGGACTAGTGTTAGATCCATTAAATTAGAAGTGTTAGTGTAAATGTGATATACCTTTGTTCTGTGGCAGATGAGGGCAGAAAAGATAGTTTAAAAAACTGACATTTATATGGTCATTATATTGCAATACCACTTTCAAATATATGGTATTTTAAATTGAAAATAAAATCTCAGTTGATAAAATCAAATAGTTATACTATTATAACTTTTGTTCTCTTTAGGCAATGCCATATATCTTATAAGATTTCAAAGAAAGAAAATTAGTCCATTGAATTACAGTGGTACCTCAAGATATGAGTTTAATTCATTCTGTAACCTTGAGGTGTGGAAAACTATGAGACCCTTGAGTCGAGGTAAACTGGTGGGTCGTGTGCAGCCTGCCAATCCGCACGATTACTCCTCTCTCAAATGTTGCTCGTATTTCAAAGCAAAAATCCCTCACTCAACAGCTCGTATTTCAAAAATCTCATATGTTAGGGCACTCGTATCTCGAGGTACCACTGTATCTTTTTTTAAAATTCCTGTTTGCTTAATATCTGGCTATGTCGCACTTGTCTTCAAAATATAATTTTTTGGGGGTCATCTCTCTAATTTTCTTAGTAAGTCTTTAGAAGAGCTATGTTATTTATTTTTACAAAGCACCAGTTTTTGAATAACTTCTTTCTTGTCCATTACATTGTTATATAAATTTTATTTCCTTTTGTTTATATTCACTTGATTTTTTATTTGCTTTCTAATTTGTTGTTTTCTTAAGTCATTAATTTTAGCAACTTTCTATTTTAATAAAATTATTTAATGGTATATATTTTTCACCAAGTATCAAGGTTGACATATCATATTTTCATTGACATTAAATTAGGAATCTATACATATAAAAGCCAAGTGACCAAACAACCAGTCTTTATGATGCACACTGACCACCAGGGGGAGGATGCTCAATGTAAAAGATGCTCATGCAGTCACATGGCCATTAAAACCAAACCTTTAACTTCATGTATATTGTAGGTAACCTCAAGTTACCCTGTAGAATCAGTAATCTCTTTCCTAAATTTACTGTATTATTGACTATGTTTGTTTTCTATTGCAGCTACAAAAAAATAAGCACCACAAGCTTTTAATATTAAATAATATAAATATTATTGTGCAGTTTTGGAGGTCAGAAGTCTGACCCAGGCCTCAAAGGGCTAAAATCAAGGTGTTGGCAGAGATGTATTTTTTTCTGAAAGGATTTCCATTTTATTGCTATTTACTAGAGGCCCAGTGAACAAAATTCATGCACGGTAAGGTGGGGGGGTGTCCTTCAGCCCAGCCTGCTCTTTCTCCATCTGGGATCCCTCTCACAATCCAGGACTGCTGGTTCCCAACTACTCACCTGTCTGCCTTCCTAATTACCCCTAACCACTTCTGTCTGCCAGCCTGATCACACCCTAACCACTCCCCTGCCAATCTAATTGATGCTTAACTGCTCCACTGCCAGCCTATTTGCCCCTAACTGCCCTTCCCTATAGGCCTGGTCATTTCTAACTGCTTTCCCTATAGACCTGGTCCCTCACAACTGCCCTCCCCTGCTGGCCTGATCAACCACAACTGCCCCCCTTTGCAGGCCTGGTCCCTGCCAAATGCCTTCCCCTGCTGGCCATCTGGTGGTGGACATCTTGTGTACACATGGAGGCAGGATCTTTTGACCACAAGGGGGCAGTTATCTTGTGTGTTGGAGTGATGGTCAATTTGCATATTATTCTTTTATTAGATAGGATAGAGGCCTGGTGCACGGATAGGAGCCAACTGGTTTGCCCTGAAGGATATCCTAGATCAGAGTGGGTGTTCCCTTGGGGTGTGGGGTGGCCTGGGCGAGGATCCTGTGGTGTTTTGCAGACTGGCTATGCCCCCTGGTGACCCAAGCAGAGGCCCTGGTATCTGGGATTTATTTATCTTCTACAACTGAAACTTTGTAGCCTGGAATAGAGCTAAGCCTTCTGCTGCACAGTCATTGAAACTTTGTTGCTGCCAAAACCGGTTTTGCTCAGTGGATAGAGCATTGGCCTGCAAACTGAAAGGTCCCAGGTTTGATTCCGATCAAAGGCATGTATCTTGATTTCAGGAACATCCCCAGTGTGGGGGTGTGCAGGAGGCAGCTGATCAATGTTTCTGACTCTATCCCTCTCCCTTCCTCTCTGTAAAAAATCAATAAAATATATAAAAAAATTAAAACTTAAAAAAAAGAATCAAAGAAAGAAATAAAGAAAGAAACTTTGTTGCCTTGGGTGGAGGCCTGGGCCCACCAGGGTTTGTGGAAAGCTTAGCTTCCTCCATCACTAGGGACAACCCAAGCCTCTCTTTGCACTCTTTGTGGTAATAGCCATCTTGGTTGGGTTAATTTGCATACTCACTCTGATTGGCTAGTGGATGTGGCTTGTGGGTGTAGTGGAGGTGTGGTCAATTTGCATATTATTCTTTTATTATATAGGATATATTCTTGAGGCTACTGGCATTTGTGATTTGTGACCTTCTTCCTTTATTTTCAAGGTCAGAAACTTGCATCTCTCTCTGACCCTTCTTTCATTATCACAGTTCCATCTACCTACTTTCAGAAAAAGTTTTCAAAGATTTATCTAATCAGATTGGGCCAATCAGAATATTGCAGAATTCCCCCATATCAAGGTCCACAACCTTAACCACATCTACCAGCTCCCTTTTCCATATGTAATCTCCTATTCAGATTCCAGGAATTAGGGTATGAATATCTTTGGAAGCTGTTATTCTGTTTACCACACACAGTCATGAGGATTTATTTTGTTGTATGCCAGAAACATATTTAACTAGAATCTTATATTGTTACTAAATGGGAGATTATAGAATATACAGGGGTGGGCAAAAATAGGCTTACAGTTGTAATACAAATAAATAATACAGTAATTAAATACTAATATAAGACTAAAGTGTTTGTTTTGCATACTCAAACTGTAAATCTATCTTTGCTACCTTTACACAGTGGCAAAACAGCAGAAGGAAAGCTGTTGCTTACTCTCCAATGCTCTATCAAGTAAGTACTATAGGAATATCTTTGGTGATAACATCTCCTAAATCTCACCAACAATTCTAAATAATAAGTGATTTCCTTGTAACATTCTAATGAAAGACTGAACAAAACTAATTCACAGGATTTCACTAATTCTGTTTCCCTGAAATTCAGCAACCCATGGAAGATGGACAGTATTTGGTAATGGTATAGGACACACTCTAAGAATTCCCTGTAATGCTGTAGAAATGTTTGCATTGTACTTTACCCAGCATCAGGTGCTATGGAAACACAGTTGATGATGAGGTTGTTTTTCCTTGTTATTCATACGTATACATAATTATCATGTTGGAACTGAAGATGTGCTACCAGAGGCTCATCATAATAATACAGCTCCAGGTAGTGACTTCACTGGCTTCCGGCTCCTACAGGAGTTACACCAGTTAAGTAAGTGATGATGGCTTGGAAAATTATCATGACATGAACACAATCCTTAATAAAACATTCACAATAATACCAGGGAGAGGAAAACAGAATAGTCAGATATTTGAAGTCACAAAATATAAAATAAAATAGAAAATTTGATGTGTTGGAAGTTGATACACTCAGGTGTTCTGAATTATAATTGTTATATAAATAATTGTTATTATATTTAAGGAGATTGAAGACATTTAAGACAAATACATTATTAGTGGCCTAAAATGATATTGTAGTACATTAGGATAAAGTTAAGAGAAATTAAAATTTTAATTAAGTTTTATAACTATTCAGAACAGTTAGAATGTATCCTAGAGGTTATTTCTTAACAGGAAAAGGAAAAGTAGTGTGGCCTTCCAAGTGAAATTTCTTGGGGAGTCAACAAAGACAACAACAAAAAAGATGAAACAAATAGAGGCAGAGTCAACAGGTCCCAGCCTCAAAGTGAAATCTCTGTGTTGTACACAAATTCCAACCTGAGGTATATAACTGTCAAAGAAATTATTGTAAAGTGTCAAATAACTCACTAAGAGTTAATCAAAATAGGTTATGTAATTACTTTAAAAATATTATATCAGTGCAAATAATTTTATCATTGAACTTTATATTCAATGCAAATATTTATGTGTTAAATAAGCTTTTCTTTTCTTTTAATGCAAAAACAGAATTATTTTCACTTTCTGTTTTAGTAGAGCTTCATTTGTTTTCCTTTCTTAAACATTCTTTTAATCAAGAAGGCTGAAGTACCAGCTATTGTTTGTATGACTATAATTGATCTGGCAGTGGAAAGTGGAATTTTTCCAGTTGATGCAGTGATTAGAATTGATTTAGCAGTAGAACTCATAAAAGAGTCAATAAAATGCAGAGAATAAGACAACTGCTCTGAGAAAATAATTGTAATTCAATTATAGAAGTAAGTTCTATCTACCTTAATGTAGTCAGCATTCAGCAGGAGACTGAGGTTGCTACTTTAGGTTGACTCTTAGAAACTTAAGAGTTCTTAGAAAAAGAAAATCTCCATTGAGGTTTTAAAATCTAGTCACATACTTACTATATGTTTATTCATAGTTACTTTCCTATTGGATCCAGGTTTCCCAAAATAGTAAGTTGTATGTTGGTTACAAGTATTATTAGTTATGAAATTATGACAAGATCTATATTATTAAAGATATGCTGTTCAGAAATTCTTAGTAGTTATTGAAAGTACACTGTCATACTTATAGACTGTTTAACTATTGGCTTCAATATCTTTCTGTAATATTCAGAATTGTAATAGTTGTTTTCTGTATATTTGTCTGTTTATTACAACCTAGTGATGACATATTAATATTTCTCCTTCATTTTAATGTTTTTAATTCTTTCTCTCCTCTGTGGTGTTTCTTCTCTTTCTTTGGTGCTTTTCATATATTTTAATTTTATGTTTGATTTATTTAATATGTTATTATACTTTATTATTTTGTCAACCATTTTACACCTGTCAATTATTTTTTAAAAATGTTTAGATCTTTGATACATAAATCAGTTGTCAATTTGTATGTTTTTTTTTTCATAAACTCTTACTTAAAATATGTGGATATTTGTATACATTCTTACTTAAAATTAATTTAGATTTTATCAAAGTAATAAATATATACAGTTGAAGTTATAGTAGTGCTAAATAATGTGCAATGAAAAATAGCAATCATTTCTACCCAATACCTATCCTCTCTAATGTTTGCAAAGACAATGTTGACATTTTTAACTTTTTAAAAATTTTCCTCAACATATCTTTATACACACACACACACACACACACACACACACACACACACACACATATTGATTTCAGGGATGGAGAGGAAGAGAGAGATAGAGACATCCATGATGAGAGAGAATCAGTGGTCAGCTGTCTCCTTCACACCCCTTGCTGGGGATCAAGCCTGTAATCAAGAAAGAGGTTGCCTAGTTTGAAAGATAACCTGACTGCCCTCTGTCTCTTTGAGGGCACACTGTCTCTTTTTGTTACCCATTGGAAGAGGTCCTTGTCCCCACCTGTTGCTAGAGCAAGTATATTTCTTGCAATATCCCAAGAAAAAGAATTTTCAGAGACTTGCACAGCAGAATGAGTGATTTTTTTAAATCTAATCAAATCTCTGGGTTTCCAAAATCCCATTTCCCTCAGTCCTACCAAGAAAGAAGTGCAACTGTGGCTTCAATAGGGCTAGAGTCAAGATACAGTGTCCAGAGTTTCTATTCCATGTTACAGCTTAGTCCAATTCAGCATCAGGCTAGCTATAGTTGTTGTGCCCAGAGTTTGGGGTCCCCAATAATCCATCACTAAGGAGCCTTTTCCGATGCAAAAGCAGAGTCTTTATTCAAACCCGGGTTTGGCTCTCAGCCTCTTTCTGGCGCAGCAGGGAGGCGAGAGAGAGGACTGGGCGGGAACAATGAGTTTTATGGGATAGGATAATTAGGGGGCTTAGGAAAGTGATGAGGGTTAGAGAGATTGGTCACTTGAATTGGGGTATTTCTGTAGTTAAGCCTAATTAGGACCTTAGCTGTGTCCTTGGAGCTTCATTGGTCCTTTCAGGTGGAGGTCGGGGAAGTTAAGACATTGCCAGTACTCCCAGAAAAGGGAAGGGGCCCAGACAGGGGTCCCCGCCCTTATAGGACAAGACGGAGGGGCGTCCATTTCCTTTCATAGTCCATCAGTCCATTGTGTGTGAGGTCCATGTGGCTGTTGGCCATATGGGAAAATGCAAAGGAGCCAAGGGGGCCCAAGAGCCAAGAGTCAAGAGAGAGCCAAGAGAGGGAACTCCTTTGTTTAGGGAATCATACATTTCCAAAGTTTTATGGGCTTCTTCTAGCCAATGATTTCTGTTCCCAGGTTTGATGAGCTAGGTGCACTCCAGCTCATTGCACTTGCATCTACCTCCCCTTTGTTGGACCCATTGCCCCAGTGATCAGCAAGGAATGTTTTCCTGAGGAGTGTGAAATTGCAGCTTCTTAGTGAAACTGCCTAAATGACATGCCTGTAATATCTGGCTTCCCTCCTTTGCTTCTTTTCTATTATTAATGACTAGCTAATTAAAATGGTATCATTTTCACTGTAATAAGTCTTGACTTGATTGCTTAAAATCCTCCACGTATGATCCCTGATACAGCAGAACACCTCCAGTAATAATAGAATGATTAGGAGGCAAAGCAGCTTTTCCAGTGAAATGCTCTCAATGATCAGCATTAAAAAAAAATCATTTCTTTTTTAGCTCTTTTCTTTCAGAAGTCTGGTGTCTTGCATTGGAATAAACAGGTTACTGCCAGCATTTTGCATGCAAGATATGTGATAGTTTATGGACTGCTTTGGAAGACAAAGGATGATAAGTGCTCCTATTCAAATGCATAACTTTTACACATTTCCTGAATTTTAGCTCCCTTCCTGACCATTATCCTCTATGTGGAACTGCCAATTGCCAGACAATGGGAGTATGGTAGGTAATATTGTCTCCCTTTTGACATATCTCCCACTCCAAATATTAAGTTTGCAATTTCTTTCATAAGTTAAAATACGCCAATTTCTTCCTTTTCCAAAATTGCATACCTACTATTATTTTTATTCTCACTATGTGAATAAACAATACTTTATTTTATTCCTTAAAAAAATATTTATTGTTCTGTTAATTTTTACCAGGGCATATTTTTTCATTGTTTTTCAGAAAGAACATACAGGAGGAAGTTAGGGCTGAAATCGGTTTGGTTCAGTGGATAGAGCATCAACCTGTGGACTGAAGCGTCCCAAATTCAATTCAGGTCAAGGGCATGTACCTTGGTTACGGGCACATCCCCAGTAGGAGGCGTGTAGGAGGTAGCTGATCAATGTTTCTCTCTCATCGATGTTTCTAGCTCTCTATTCCTCTCTCTTTCTCTCTGTGAAAAATCAATAAAATATATTAAAAAATAAAGGAGGGATTTAGGGATAGAGTGGGAGAGAGAGAGAGACAGACACAGAGAGAAACATCAATCCGATCTGTTTCTGCACATTCCCAACTGGAGGTGGGGAGCAAAACCATAACCCAGGTACTTGCCCTTGACAGAGAATTGAACCTGAGACCCTTCCAGCGTGGGCACGCTACTAACCATTGAGCTACAGCAGCCAGGGCTATTTTATTTTATTTTTATTTTCAACTTAGTGGCTTTTTTAAAAGAGATAAATTGATGTAATCTGTTTGCCATTTTTAACTAATAGTCTAGAAACTTCATTATGCTATGTATGTATTCAAAATGTTATACATATTTAACTCTAGGCATGATAATCTTTGTATGATTAATTTAAATCATTAAATAAGGGGGAAAAAACAGAGAAGTAAACAGTGTTACTTCCATTTGTTACCTGTCAGTATAAACTTAAAATTATTAAGCATAATATACACAGAATCAGTAGAATTAACAGTTATTTCAGTTCAGTGATTATATAAAAATTTTGCTTGGGTGGAAGTGAATGAATGTTTTGGAAAATTTTTCACATTCATTTATGCACATAGCTCTGCAAGTAAGTTCTACACACAGTTATATGGATATACATATATGTTATTTTATTATGTGCACTTTTATTTTTGAAAATTTCCTGCCTATTTTGTAATAACAAAACTCTCTTTAGAAAAGGAAAGGGTTACTTATCTCCCCAGGTATGAGAAAGAATGGTTGTAGAAACTTCCTACTTTATTGCACAACCTTTACAAAATTCTGTTTCTGCCACTGAAACTTGGCAAGGCTTGGAAAAATTATTTTTTGGTTCCAGACAGAACTAAAAATTAAATAAATTTTAAACTCAGGAAGAATGTATATCCCAAATACTGGGCAGGGTAGAATCAATCAGTGGAGGACCTAATCCTATATTTTTTGTATATTTATTTCTAACTTGGTACCTCTTTTTTTTTTACAGCAATCATAGAATCTCAAACATGACTGATGTCTTAAAAGCTCCAATGTAATTTCCCAATAGCCTGCTATAATATATATATATATATATACATATATATATATATATGTATATATACATATACATATATATATATATATGTATATATATATATATATATGATGTGCATTTAGAGTGACATTAGAAGAGAGAGATGATTCAGACTCAAATCCTCCTTCTAAAGTGCTTACAGTCAAATGGGGAATATATTGAAAGAGCTGTCCCTTAGATTTCATTCTGAAATCTATATGTGTATCTGAAGAGTGACTAAGTGAAACCTGAATACTTAAGGCCAACCTCAAATAGACTATGCATGCATATCATTCATTTTTTGAGACTGTAATAGTATTGATCTGTTATAATTCCTAGATTATGAATTTAATTTATCTAAGGAATTATTCAGAACTTATTTTAGTTTTAACATATATCTAGTTTATCTATATATAATGCTTAATTTTATCTACCTAATAAAAGAGTAACATGCTAATTGATCATACCTTCACAACCTCAACAGCCAATCAGAGTGAGTATGCAGATTAATCCAACAAGATGGTGGGTTAATTTGCACACACAGATGCCGAGCAGCTGGGGGTGGGACAGGATGTTTGCATCATCTCCATGGCAATGATGCAGGCATTCTGCACTAACACAGCCACCCTGGACCTCTGGGCAATGTGGGAAGGCGGAAAGGTAGCTCTGGCTAGAGCCAAGGCACTGCCTGCAGCCAGAGGAAGGAAAGCCCATTCTTGCATGAATCTTCATGCATCGGGCCTCTAGTGTTTATATATGTATCTAAAAGTCTGTAAAACCATTTCAAATTGAAGTTATAAGGTCTATTATCACAGAAGAATGGAAGAAAAATAAATTATGTCATATAATATATACAGGTTAATTATGCAGATTTTTTTTTACAATAGATGGAGTTATGCATGTTGATATATATGCAATTTGATATGTATGCATTTTGCTGTATTGACAAGCTTCAAAACTTTATATGTCAAATTTTCTGAAGGTGTTAACATTATAGACATTTTGACACTTAAAAATGTTGAATTTCATGCAATAAAAAGAGCATTTGTGGGAAATTTCAATTCATTACTTTATTATTGAAGAAAAGTGCTGCTGAAAGTTATTGTATACTTCAGGGAGCATATGGTGAACATGCTCCATCTCAAGATACTTGTGCATGCTGGCTTAAATGCTTTAAAAGTGATGATTTCAATGTGAAAGGCAAATAATGTCCAGATCAACCGAATAAGTTTAAAGACCAACAATTATAAGCATTATTAAATAAAGATGTGTGTCAAACACAAAAACAACTTGCAGAAAGATTAAACATTGCTCAGAAAACAATTTCTAATCGTTAGAAGCAATAGGAAAGGTTTTAAAGAAAGGAAAATAGGTGTCACATCAACTGAACGAAAGACAAATAGAAAATCAAAAGTCATCAGTAAAATGTGACTTCAACGGAATAAAAAGTCTTTTTTTTGCATTGAATTGTGACGGTCAATGAAAAGTGGATTTATTTTGAGAATCCCAAATGCACAAAATCATGGGTTGATCCAGGTTAACCATCAACATTGACTGCAAAGGCAAATCACTGCAGAAAGAAAACCGTACTTTGTACTCGGTAGTATCAAGAAGGTGTGGTGTATTATGAGTTCTAAAGCCAAATGAAACTATTAATACTGATGGCTACCAACAACAAATAATCAATTTGAAAGACGCTTTGATCATGAAATAACCAGAATGGGCCAGAAGACATAGCAAAGTAATTTTAGACCATCACACACTTCAAGACAACTTAAAGACACATTAAAAGATCTTGCCTGGGAAATATTAACCCACCCACTAAATTCACCAGACCTTGCTCCTTCAGATTACCACTTGTTTTGATCTATGGCACATATACTTTCTGATCAGCACTTCAAAATGTACAGAGAAGTAGAAAATTGGGTCTCTGAATGATTTTTCTCAAAATAAGAGAAGTTCTATATGGACAGATCCACAAATTATCTGAAAGATGGGAGATGAACATTACTTTGAATAAAGCACTTTTGATGTTTCTCTTGAAATTATCATGTTTTCTTTGATTTCAAAATTTACATTATTAATTGGTACACCTGTATATGAAATAAAATAATAGTCACATACTTGTTTTACTTAGGTGGGTACAGGATAGTTAACAGTCAACAATTAACTCATTAACAATGAGGTTATTTGTGGTCTCGAAATTATAATTTCAGTAATAATTTCAGGAATAAATGTTTATATCACTAAAGTTCATTAAATTAATCTACCTTCCTGAACCCCTGGGTCCACTATGCTCAATAGATTAAAAGGGAATGAAAAGTTGTTTTCTGCTATTTATACTGAAAGTGTTGAAAGGAAAATGTGAATATAAAAGAGCATATAAAATGGTGAGTAAAACAAGATAAAAAATATTTATAGACAAGTTTCTTAGGTGTTTTTGAATAATTCGGTTGGCTCAAATGCAATTTGATCTTTTTGAATAATGTGGTTACATGGTTTTTATTCGATAGAGGCCAAGTTGGAGCTCACCAGTGTAATTGCTTAGCTCATATCTTCTTTTTCTGCCTTTGAAACTGTTACTTCCTTAAAAATGTTGAGATGACTGAAACTACATTTGAAACAGCCAAAGACATCTTCTTAATTCTTCATTAAATATAAATATTAGTCTCCACATTAAAGAAGAAAAAAATATCCCTACTCTGTGGCAATAAGAACATAAACCATTTATTGGGAAAAGAAGGTGACTTATGCAATAGAACTTTTAATATATGATCTGAATTAGCTTTAACATAAAAAAAAATAATTCAAACGTGCAAATAACTTTTATGAGTTTATTTGAGCCAAACTGTTGACAATTGCCAGAAGCAGAATCTCAAAGTATTGAGATAATACTCCAGAGAATGGCATTTTCTTTTCTTTTTTTTTTTTTACCTTATTTTACACATTAAAATCAAAAGAAGAGATATAAATGGATTTCATGCACTCCATTCGTTGATTGATTAAGAAGGCAAGAGAAAGCAAAGGTGGTGGGGGGGGCGGGGGTGAGAGAGGGTTTAAACCTCTGGAAATGGATAAAAGTAAAATGACAAATACATCTTTTACTTAGATGGGTACAGGATAATTAACAGTCATCAATTAACACAATAAAAATGAGGGGCTTTGTGGGCTCCATACAGGGGTCTGGAAAAAAAGAAACTTACTTTGGCATTCCAATGATATGTTATTGAGGATGCAAAAAGATAATAGGCTCAATTAAAGTAAAGCTTGATCTTTGTCAGGTAAGATACCAGCCTAGGATGTGACTACCCACCATAACTGCTTTTAGTTAAAGTTTTAATTTCAGAACATTCTTTGTAGTTACTTTAGGTCTCTGAGTTTGCAAAACTGTCATGCAGGCCTTCCCTCAGCTAGTCAGGTTAGCATGTGGCCCCTTTCTCATCCACAACTTATCCAATTTTACTGCCTCTGACTTCATTTAAGCCTTTTCTCTTCTCATCAGGATGGATTTCTTATCTCTAAATCCTCACAATCATTAGTGATTCTTGCATTCATATTTATTTTGAGAATATATATATAATTATGCTACCATCATTATGTTACTCCAAAGAAAGCTAAATTTTTTCTTGGGGCATATCAATCTGTACATTCTCTTTTCCTAACCTAGTTTTCTTCTCTGATTCTTTTTCTATTCATTTCTTACCCTCGTCTCAGAAACTCAACAAACACTCCTGTCCCACCTACACTGCCTAAACCAGTTTTGAGTTTTCCTTTCCAACCCCAGTCTCTGTTCAGACAATATCTTCTTTCCTTCTCAAGTATAATTTTTAAGACATCTTAATTCAATTAAAATATGCAAAACAAAAGCAAACATTTCACCAAAAGCAGTCATTTTAAACCATGGTTTAAAATACTAAAATGGGGAATGACCACAGAGCCTTCATTTCAGCAAGTCTGCCTACTTTTCAGTGTAGTTTTCTTTGAGCACAAAATAAAATTTCAAACTATTCTTTTGTTTTATTTTAATTTGATATATGTGGTTAAAAAATAATTCTAAATGAGATAGAAGTGCTGAGAAAGTCTGAGAATTTTGTTGGGTAAGACTTTTAAAAGTAATGATGTTTTAGTTTTTCCCATGCATTTAAAAATTTTATAGGTCATAATCAATATTCTGACTCAGAAAGGTTAGCACAGAAAGAAGCATTAATTTCTGATGAGAGGAGCTATACAGGGGAGACTTGTGCCAGAGGGCAAATCCTTTTATTGAATCTCTGTAAAAAACTGTATTCAATGCAGCAAAATATTTTTGAATTAAAAAAAAAGCGATGATGTTTTAATATAGTTATTGAGTATAGTTTTTTGTGTATTTAAAAAAACAAACAGAAAAAAGGCAGAGAAAGGTCACAGTCTCTGATGGTTGTCAAAGACATGCATTGATTTAAGATTTTGAAAGATGTTCAAAGCCTTCTGGAAATGAAAAACAAAAAAACTTGAAATAAAATTAAATGCATCCAAAACTATCTTTTCTCTATCACACACAAATAAATACTCTGTATAAGGATGCAACATTAGGAAAACATCTACTTTCCTGAACATATTCTTTCTGAGGGTACCTAAGATCCTTAGTAGATTATTAAAAAAATAATCCTATATAATAAAGAGGTAGTATGCAAATTGACCCTCACACCATTGCACAAGATGGTCACCCCCATGTGGTCAAAGATGGACACCACAATATGGCTGGCAGGGGAGGCAGTTAGGGGTGACCAGGCCTGAAAGGGAGGACAGTTGGGAAGGACTAGTCTGACAGAGGAAGGAAATTGGGGGCAACAAGGTCAGCAGGAAAGGGAAGCTGGGGGCAAACAGGCTGGCAGGGGAGGAAAATTGGGGGTGACTGGGCCTGAAGGGAGGGAAGGCATTTGGGGGAAAGCAGGCCTGCAGGGGAGGGCAATTAGGGGTGACTAGACCTACAGGGAAGAATAATAGGGGGCAACCAGGCCTGCAGAGAGACATTTGGGGAGGACCAGGCCTGAAGGGGAGGGTAGTTGTGGGGAATCAGGCCTACACGGGAGGGCAGTTGGGAGTTACTAGGCCAGCAGGAGATGGCAGTGCGAGCAATTGGGCCAGCAGTGGAGGGAAGTTGAGGGTGTTTGGGCTGGTAGCAGAGTAGTTAGGCATCAATCAAGCTGGCAGGAGAGTGATTAGGGGGTGATTAGGCTGGCAGGCAGTTGAATGGTTGGGAGTCAGCAGTCCTGGATTGTGAGAGGGATGTTCAACTATAAATTTAGGCCCTAAACTGGTAGTCCTTCATCCCCTGAGGGGTCCCAGATCTGCGGTGATGTCGGCTAGGCTGAGGGACAACCCTCCCGCCCCCATCCCCAGTGCACAAATTTTGTGCACTGCACCTCTAGTAAAATTATTAAAAACTTTTGGCTTTGTTTTTAAATATTTTAAGGATTTCATGTGGTATTTTGTTAAATTTGTTTCATTGGAATTTTTTGGATTATAATCATACTTTGAGTGTCTTTGAATTTGAACTCCTTATTATTCTGAACTCCTATCATAAATATGAAAGTGAACAAAACTTATTTTATCCCCAGGAATCAAAACAAGATCATGTGTATAGGAAAGAAAATCAATTATATAAAAGTACAGAGTAACAATTGAATAAAATGCTTACATTCTTCTTTGTTTCTTTTAGGAGCATGAACAAAATATA
Source organism: Lasiurus borealis (assembly GCA_004026805.1). Classification (NCBI taxonomy): domain Eukaryota; kingdom Metazoa; phylum Chordata; class Mammalia; order Chiroptera; family Vespertilionidae; genus Lasiurus; species Lasiurus borealis. Next base: position 93,346 of record PVJN01001033.1, on the reverse strand, counting down.
TGATAGATGTGTGCCTCAAAGGTATTGCAGAATGTTTGCATGGGATGTGACAAAACTCCGATTTGTGAGTTTGGGAAGGAAAAGAGGTTGGGTGGCTAAAAGTATAGATTGATACCAGATTGCAAAAGAGCTTGAATGTCATTCTAATATTTTATTATATAAAGGCAAGTCTTTATAGAATACTAGAATCCCAGTGCACAAAATTATGCAGGTAGGGTCCCAAGGCCTAACTTGTGATCAGGGCCATCTTCTGTCCATTCACCTGATCCCAGGCCAAATGCTACCCCCTCCCACAGGGCAGGTAGGTCATCGGTGTGCACTGCAGTTTTCATCAGCACCACAAGGCTTAGCAGTAGCGGCAGGGGTGGCCCCAACCAGGGAGCACCCATGGATGCATACTGCAGTTTCATCAGCAGCCAGCCCAGGGCAAGTGCATGGAGATGAAGTTGCCTGTGCCAGCTTTCCCACTGGCATGAACCCCTGAGTAGCAGGGATGAGCTGAGGATTCCAATGGCCTGACAGCCAGACCTGTCCTCCCATCACCAACTCCAGTTTCATCGCTGATCCATTGGAGCCTGCAGGCCTGTGGGAGGAACAAAGAGAACAGCTGTTCTGCCAGCTTGCCAGTCCTCAGTACTGCCAGCTACCACCCACTCATTTCTCCATAGTTCCCCTTTTGCCTGCATGTGGGAATGGGGGGCATGGAAGAGGTGGAGGTGGGATGGGACCAAGAGGTGATCAATTCATCTCATGATGGCTGGTCAAGCAGTTATATTAACCCTCTCTGCTCATCCTATAAAATAAAATGCTTTTATTATATAAGATTTTCTTTAAGATATAGTCCAGTCCATATTTGAAATAGAAGAATGCAAGATGATCCTAGAAATATGTAGAATCATCCTACTGGTATTTCCTAGAGGATAGAGCATCAGCCAGAGCACTGAAGGTGACTAAGGGCAAATACCTGGGTTGAAGATTAGATTAGACTAGCCCTGGTCAGGACAACCAATACATGTCTCTCTCTCTTTCTCCAACTCAAAGGAAAAATATCCTAGGGTGAGGATTAACAAAAATTTTAAAAATATGTAGAATATGTAGTACTTACCTAATACTAGGCTAACATTGCACAAATTAATAACAATTTAATTAATAAAGACCAATGACTTTAGTTCATAAAAGAATATTAAATCTATGAAAAATCAGGATTCTATAATGATACATTAAGAAGATAAATTTTTAAAAGATTAAAAATAGATTAACATTTTTTACTCTTTAAATCTTGTTATTCATGTCCACACTTTTTAATCATTTATTGAGTCAGTGTAGAATGCAGAAATCAGTTAATGTTATACAGATAACTTAAAGATATTTTTTTTTCTCTCTAAAGGGTACATATCAATTGAATGGCTCATATATTGTGACTTCAAGTAAGATAAATACATATTATGTTTAAACTACAAATGAGCACTATTTTAAATATCCATGAGTTGAATCACCCTGCGGTTATAAAAACATGCAAATTCTATCAAGTTGTATGGTAATATAAAAGATAAATGTACATTTAAGATAAGATTCTATCACTTTATATATATTGATTTTAGTGAGAGGAAGGGAGAAGGATAGAGAAAGAAACATCATTCAGTTTCCTCCTGCACGCTCCCCAGTAAGTATTGAGTCTACAACTCAGGCATGTGCCCTGACCCTGACCAGGAATGGAACCATAACCTCCTGGCTCATGTAGGATGCTCAACTACTGAGACACACTGGCTAGGCTTCATTAGAAGAAAAGTTCTGCTTGCATGAAATTATATACTTCTGCCAAGAAACTCTATATATTTGGTATTTAGTATGATAATAAATAATTTTGACTGTGAGATGTATATTCTTATTTTCTTTTTTAGAAAACTTTTATTAATTTATATGAACCAAACTGATGATAATTGCCAGGAAACAAAAATCTCAACAGGTTGAAAAAATGTTCCAGAAAATGGTAGTTTTGCAGCTTATTTTATACATTAAAATCAAAGAGGTGTAAAGAGGGTTACATGAAATCTACTCTGGTTGATTACGGGGGCAGAAGAAATCAAAGTGAGGAAATCTCTGTAAATCTCTGAGATGTATATCTTATAAATCCAATTTGATTTAATTTTTAATTGAGTTATTTATTTATACTGTATTAAATTAAAATCTATTAAATTTGCCGAGACGGGTTTGGCTCAGTGGATAGAACATCGGCTTGAGGACTGAAAGGTCCCGGGTTCGATTCCAGTAGGGGGCATGTACCTTGCTTGCGGGCACATCTCCACTGTGGGGCATGCAGGAGTCGGCTGATTGATGTCTCTCTCTCATCGATGTTTCTGACTTTCTATCTCTCTCCCTTCCTCTCTGTAAAAAATCAATAAAATATGTTTTTTAAAAATGTATTAAATTTATTAAAATAATTTTGGGATTACTTTATTATTTAACTTATCCTATATAATATAAGCTCAATATGCAAATTGACCACTACACACAAGATGGCTGCCCCCATGTGGTCAAAGATGGCCACCCACATGTGGACACAAGATGGCCAGCAGGGGAGGGCAGTTGAGAGGGACCAAGACTGCAAGAGAAGGTAGTTGGGGACCATAAGGCCTACAGGGGAGGACAGTTAGGGGTGACCAGGCCTGCAGGGGAGGGCAGTTGGGGGCAACCAGGCCAGCAGGGGAGAATAGTGTGGAGGGACAAGGCCTGTAAGGGAGGGCAGTTGGTAGGGACAAGACCTGCAGGGAAGGGCAATTAGGGGTGACCAGGCCTGCAAGGGAGGAAAGTTAAGGGCAATCAGGCTGGCAAGAGAATGGTTAAGGGATGATCAGTCTGCCAGGCAGAAGCAGTCATGGGCAATCAGGCAGGCAGACAGGTGAGTTGTTGGGAGCCAGCAGTCTTGGATTGTGAGAGGGATGCCCAACTACCTGTTTTGGCCAGGGATTGGGCCTAAATGGGCAGTCAGACATCCCTTGAGGGTTGCCAGATCGGAGAGGTGCAGGCTGGGCTGAGGGACACTCCCCACCCCCATGCACAAATTTCATTCACCAGGCTTCTAGTTAAATATATAAGAATTCAATATTTTGGGTGTTTTTATTTTTTAGGTAAGAAATTAAAATCAATTAAAAGTGATATTTACTTTATAAAATGTTATGAAATCTTTAAATATGTGTAAGTTTATAAATATTGTTTATAAACTTTTTGAAAATATTTGTAATATTTGCTAATTATTAATAGCAATTGAGATACTAAAATAAGATACCTAGGTTTCAGTAGTACTGTATACGTTTTAACCAAGTGTGAAAAGGGATTTCCCTGTGATAAACATAGCAGATAAAATAGTGAATTTTTCATTCTTAAAATGCATAAAGATATTGCTCAAATGACTTCAGTCTTTAAAAACCTCTGGGCTAATCCTGTTTAGGAGAGTTCATATTTAATTTTTAATTCTTACAGTTTTTTTCTCATGAATATAGGTATTCTCCACCACTCTACTTCCTTTCTGCCAATATCCCTTCTTACCATGATAGTTGGTAGCAATTAACCTTTGTCTTCTAGATATAATCATCTATCATCTCAGAACGTGATCTTAAAACTTTAGAAAAAATAGTCAACTACATTAGGAATTGTACCATATATTACCAATTATATTATATGTATATGCAATTCAAAAGGGCAAATTAATAATGATTTTACTCAGTCTTCCTTGTTTGGAGTACTCACAGATCCTATATAAACACTACTTATGTTCAACATAGTCTTTTCTATGATCCCTTGTGCTAAGAGAGAGACTCTGGAACATATAAAAATAGTAGTCTTGTGAGAGACCTTTGGCTTATTCACGTCAGAATACTGATTCTATTATTAATTCTATATAAAAAAAATAACTTAGAAGAAGAATATGAAGTGAGGTCTCAGATTTGTGTGTCCTTCTACTCACTTTGGATTTTTTCTTCTTAAATGAGAAATACTAGTAATTTATATTATTTTAATCTGACTTTCTCAACTTTATTTCCACAACATTGACCATGGGCAATAGGATAAATAATGAGTCAGACACATTTGTGAATTTTCTATTTTGAGTACATCTAAGAAAAAAGAACATTTATTTGTTTGTTGGTTTTTAATATGAGAAAAAGGGTAGGTCTCAAAAGTTGTTTCTGTGATACTCACCCTGATCATTTCAATGGGAATAATTTTTCTCATTCATTTTGTACTTCTTTCATTTTATTCATCCAATTTTCCTCAGTAAAACACTTGCCCTCACTATCTCTCAAATTATTGTATGTACAAATTTGTAAATGCTTGACTTTCAAGTTGGCAGTCAAAATGATCAAAGAAACATAATTATTTTTCCATTGTGTTTTTCCAATAAAAATATAATTAAATTGTCATAAATATTTCACTAAATATTGTAGAAATTGCTGGACACTTTTGTCTCTAAATATATCTTAGAATTTAAAATAGTAAGCATTTGTTCTCATATCCTCTTATAAAGACACAAAATTTAAGATAAGTGAAGACAAATCAACTGAAAGTACTATAACTGCAGTAACTAGAAATACATACATAACAGAAAGATTAAGAATATTGCTCTGATAGCTTGAAGTGGCATTTACTCTGTGTCAGCTTGCCAATGGAAATGTGGGAATAGTTAAAAATAAATACAGTGAAGGTATCATAACAAATGGTAAACACATATTTATAATAAGATTGTGGTTGAATAATAAATATAAGTTTTTATAAAAACATATTGGCATACTTATTCTTATGGAGCTTCCTCAATGTATAAACTTTTAAATTGTTAGATGATAACTCATCCATAACTGATTAATATTTTGGCAAATTCTTTTGTGGAAGAATCTAGGTAGGAAAGTTTTCAATCTACTAGGTGTTATTACTATATTCAAAAATCATTAAATATTCATTATTTTTATACTAATAAAATATAACCTATAAAGTATATTTATTTCAAGTTATAGAAATAAGGTGATGTTGATGACATTATAGCATAATGAAACTAAATCATATTTGAATAAAATTACGTTATCTAGCCTTATCCACTTTGGCTCAGTAAATAGAGAATCGGCCTGCGTACTAAAGGGTTCCAGGTTTCAATTCCAGTCCAGAGCATATACATACTCTGGTTGTGGGCATATCCCCAGTGGGGGGTGTGCAGGAGGCAGTTGATCAATGTTTCTCTCTCATTGATGTTTTTAACTCTATCCCTCTCCCTTCCTCTCTGTAAAAAATCAATAAAATATATTTTTAAAAATTACATTATCTGATTATGTGCACTCTTGTATTAATGAAGGGTTGAAAGGTTAATTCACTTATCCATCACATATTATAGAGAATAATTTGTATTTGATAGGATTTTTATGATAAAACACACATACACATTGATTTTTATTCTTTCCAAACCCTTTTAGCAATGTTGAAAAACAATATCCCTATTATTTTAGTCTTCTAAAATTGATTTTTGTTTTACTGATATATGATCTAATTAATCAAAATAAGAAAATACAATTTTTAGTGAGTTATAGGTTATATTTAACAGCATAAAATAAGAAATGTAAGAAATATTTTATAAAAGTGCATTGGCCACTGAGTTCTTTAATAACTAAAATTTGTTTTATGAAAATATGTTTCTCCTTTTTTTAAATACTGAAAAAATTTACATACAAATACCTAAAGACTTACTTTTCTCAATGTCCTTTGAAAATTATTTTACTTTTTAGATATGAAATATTAACATCTGTAGTGTTTTTATAGCTTAAGCAAGTTTTCTGAGTAAAGCAAAATTTATTTTTTCTCTGGATCCCAACATTGGTATATAAGTTCAAAGCCATTCACATTAAATATAGTTAAGAGCAACACTGTAGGTGAATTTAATTGATATTGGGCAAATTACAGAGTGACTTTTCAGTCTTTAAAATACTATATTGTTAGAATTTGAAGGGGAAGTAGAGAACTATATCTTGGTCTCTGTTTTGCAGAAAATTGATGCATTGTATGTAAAATAATAATAAGTAACTTGTCTTAACATCCAAAGAAGCACAATTAAGTTTTATTATTTAAAAAATTATGTCCTACTAAAATGAATTGTGATGATGATTTATTAAACATAGTGAGTTAGAAATGTGAGATAACTTATGAAAATACATTCAGCAGGGAGAGTTTTTTATACAATGTGACTGTTATAATACAAGATGACATGTACTGGTATATAATTTACTTATATTATTTACACAAAGGCAGTAAAGCAAAGAAAGATTTTTTTTTTCATATTTTCTGGCCTGTTCCCATAGCTTACATTTTTTTCCATTTTATGCTACACATTTTAAATGATAATGTGTTTGGAATTGTTGGTAGTATGGATTATACTTTTAATCTCTTAAATGCTCTTGATTTTTGTTGTAGCATAATAAAAGAAAGATAAAATATCTAGGTAATCAGAAATTCTATATAATAAAAGTGTGGTATGCAAATTGTCTCCTTGACTGGGAATTCTTCTGGGAGTTGGACCAGGGGGTGGGGCCAGCCAGGGGAAGGGAGGGAGTACCTGGCCAGCTACCACCAGCCACTAGGGCCCTACCAGTGCCTGAGTTTTGTGCACTGAACCTCTAGTTTTAACATAAAAATATATTCAGATTTTAAGAACAATTCCAGAATCATAAGATTTTTAAATATTAATTCTAACATTAAGATATGCCTTAAATGATTTATTTATCACAGGAGTGAAGGTAAATGACTTAAATTAACTTTTAGAAATATATTAAGAACTAGTGAAACTAGAATGTATGTTAAACAATATAGCAGAATATCTCATTTAATTTTCAAAATATAGAAAATTCCTTAAAAGCCTAACTATAATAAAAAAAAAATCTTCATAATGTTTGCCGAGTTATAGTTTCTAAAAACATAATTTATAAGTCCTAGGTTTATTAAATGAATTATTTAAAGTTTATTCTTAATTATTGAATATAATAACTATAGTTTTAGATTGTTCTTATTCATCTGGCTTAAGGTGATATTGGGGTATATTTTCAACTAGATATGTGATTTTATAATTGCATTATTTTATTTTTGCTACTGACTCTGAATGGTCAAGTAAAATGGTAAAAGCATAATTATTTAGATATTGAGAGTAATTTAAATTATGCAAACTAGATTTATTACCTGTCTATCCTGAAATGTAATAAGTAAAAGAATTTGACATGAACTAGTTAAAACCTTAAACTCTCCATGAAATAACTTTTGTCCAATAAAATGGCGATGCATTTTGTCAAAAATTTCATTTCAGTGGACTTCAATCTATGGAAAGTCTATTTCATTTCTCTTATAAAAAGAAAAATTGGTCTTTTAAAATTTTATTATCTGGAATAAACTTATTTGAATGTAGAAGAAAATATTAATATTGCTGCTTTTTACCGAAAGAGAAGAGGTTTCATCTGTTCTAAAGGTTGCCATAATGCAAAGGATAGCTGAAGGATAAAGAATATTATGAAATGTTAAATACTATGAAAACCAATTTTTAGGAGCAATAGAAGGGTTTCATTTGCAATTCTACAAGGTTTAGTATTATTTTAAATGTGTGTACCTAAACTGATGAATTCTCGTGTGGAAATCATAGGTTTCATATAATTTAATAATTTTCACAAATCCATTCCAAATAAATGAATTCTTTTAGCTAATACCTTGGGTGATAAAATTTAAAAAAATATTAAGAATTCTTTCCTTTTTCCTTTTGGCTTATAATTGTCAATAGCATAGAACTTTTAAGAAGCTTCAGCTAAATAAAAAATAAAAATGCACAAATACCAATATTCTGCTGCATAATGTTCATATCATGATCTTACTGTACCAAGCATATGTAGCCATATTTTAGTATTTTACATATAGTAAACATTTAAACATGAATTGTTTTTATTTACAGTGGTACCTCGAGATACGAGTTTAATTCATTCTGCAACCTTGAGGCGTGGGAAACTATGAGACACGAGCCGCAGTAAACTGGTGGGTTGTGTGCAGCCGGCCGATCCGCGCGATTACTCCTATCTCAAATGTTGCTCATATTTCAAAGCAAAAATCTCTTGCTTGAGGGCTCGTATCTCAAAAATCTCATATGTTAGGGCACTTGTATCTCGAGGTATCACTGTATATGGGTACATAATTATTGGTATCTTCATATTCTCTGTGCTAATGAAAAACCCATTTTAGGTCTATTGTTAAAGGTTAACATAAGTTGTAAATATTTGTAAAGATATTTCTTCTAACAAATATTTTTCTCACTTGAAATTTAAATTGAATGTCAATCTGATTCCTTGTTACTCAGCACATTTTAATGTTTATTAAATGCATACTCTGTCCAAAACACGAAGTTCCCATTATAGTTTGGTAAACCTCAGGGCCATGCTAGTGGAAACAGCTTCTACTTACTTGTATTCATGCATCTGAGAAATGGTAAACTAAAGTTTTAGCAAGAAATATAATTATTGAAACACACTGAAAAGTATGACTGTCATAACATAAGATCACTACTCATATTCTTTGTTTTACGTTTGCTTTCAAGTTTTCTCTTGAACATTTCTTTAGACAGTCCAGGGAGAAAAGTTTTTGACAAAAGGGTCTGCTTTGATAGAATTCAGTTAACACTGTATTTTTTAAATATATTTTTTAATTGATTTCAGAAAGGAAGAGAGAAGGAGAGAGAGATAGAAACATCAATGATGAGAGAAAATCATTGATCGGCTGCCTCCTGCACAACCCCCCTTGGGGACTGAGCCTGCAACCCAGGCATGTGTCCTTGGCCAGAATCGAACCTGGGACCCTTCAGTCTGCAGGCTGACACTTCATCCACTGAGCCAAGCCAGCTGGACAACACTGTATTTTTTTTAGAGCACATTTTTTTCTTAAATCCATAAATAACAGAGATAGTTATCTTTGGTGACTATGTTGCTATGAGAAATCCATTGTGTGTCTTGATTTTTTAAACACAACCACTAGCACAGAAAAAAAAGAAAAGAAAACTTAGGTGTTACATGTTAGAAACAAATTAACTGTAATGGTTAATATAATAATACATTTTTATCTAAGATTTTTTTAGTTAAATACATATGCTGATATAACACCATACTGCTTATTGTATTTAATGTATATCATTTACACTTGGACAACAAATTATTGCATAATCAAACAGCTTAGCAAGATTTTGGATTCTTAGGCAGCAGATGCTAATACATAGATTGAGATCTGAGATGTTAATTAGAAATCAATACCATGAACAGAAGAGGAAGGAAGCTGATTGCTTAGAGGGAGAAGGTGAATTGCCATGTAGGTCCTACAATGCCTCCACCAACCTGGTTGGGAGCTCTGGAGTGAGTGTTGAGCCATCAGTGTACCACATTGGATGAAATGTATAAGCATTTATATACCTACTAGAGGCTCAGTGCATAAAAATCCTTGCACTTTGGGGGGAGGGGTACATGGTCTCTCAGCCCAGCCTGCACCCTCTCACATTCCAGGGACCCCCAGGGGATGTCCGACTGACAGCTTAGGCCTCTGTGGGAAGTGACTGGATGGGCTGATCAGGGGACAGTGCTGACCAGCAAGTGTCTAGCCCTGCCCCCTGATTGCCCCTCTGCCAGCGCTGCTCACTGCTGAAACTGCCCCACCCCCCATAGCTGCCCTCTGCCTCTGCCCACTGGCACATGCCCTGACTGGGCTGGTGCTGCCTGCTCCTGGCCTTATCCCCTGCTGACCAATCATTTAAACATTGGGTTGATTTACATATTATGCTTTAATTATATACAAGAGGCCTGGTGCACAAAATTAATGCAAGAGTAGGCCTTTCTTCCGCTGGCTGGAGGCATTGGCTTCTCTCTGGCACCCGGAACCCAGGCTTTTCTTGCAGTCCTGGCTTCATCTGAAGGACGTCTGGTCTAATTAACATATTATGCTTTTATTATTATAGAGGATTTTGCTCAGTCACCACATGCAGGCTGTCCAGGCCATGGTGTGTGTGTACTCAGGGGTGAGACTCTGCAGCTGAGGGAAACTGTAAAGGAAGTAGAAGCTGTAAGCTTCCTGTTGACAGCAATGATCCTGGTTGAGGGCTGAGCAGGAAATGTTTCTTTGATGTGAGTTCTAAATGGCTCATGTCTGTGTCCACCACAATTACTTAGGAAATTAGTTGATGGTATTCTGACCAGACTTAGTAAGCAACATCTTTGATAGGATTCAAGATCAAGTTACTGTGAAACATAAACCTCTAATAAAGAAGGTAGCTAGGCTATGGTTTTTGTTTTTGTTTTTTCAGCATAGGTAGCATTTTAAGAATGTCTACATTGTTTCATTTGGCAAAATATGTTTCATGTTGTTAAAATATTATATTCATGTTCTTGCATATATCAGAAGTTATTTTTTCTATGCTTTATACTAGTTTATTTTATAATTATCTTCTTTCCTATGGTAGGTATATTAGTTTTTTCCAATATTTGTTTATTATGAAGAAAGATAATATGAACAATTTTTACAAGACTGTTTGTGAATGAAAATTTTATTTTCTCTTGGAAAAATGCCGAGGATAGGAATGCCCAGATCATATGATAAATGTTTTATTTTCTAATAAATTATCATACAGTTTTCAGAAATTACAGAAGTGGCTGTTAATTCATTCCCTTAACAATTATGACAGTTAATCTCCAACATTACTTATTTCAACCTTTTCCATTTAATCATTTTAGAAGGTGTATAGCATACTCATTTTGATTTTAATTTGCTTTTCCTTGATAATTTATAAGCAATTGTTCATGTATTTATCGGCCATTTGTATATCTTTTGAGAAATGCTTGTTCAAGTTCTCTGCCTATTTTTATTTCTTTATTTAATGTTTTATTCTTGAATTTCATGATTATTTTATATTATGAATGTCTCTCCTTTTTAGATTATGTGTTATAAATATATTATATTAATTTTTATGAAGACCATTTTTTCTTTTTTGTTGTTGTGTTTCATATGGTTAGCACACATTTTTGTAAGATTTGAATTAAATAAGTTATTTGATTGTGTGTTTTTTATCTATTTTGGGGTTGGGTTTTTTTTGCCAATCCATATAAATTTTTATATTATTCTATTAATTTCTAGATGAAAATTGCTATTGGTATTTAATTGGTATTGCAATATATCTGTAAATAAATCTGGGAAGAAGTTATATTTCAAAAATACTGAGTCTTCTACTCTATGAATATGGTATATCTCTCCATTTCTTTATGTCTTTTTTCATTATCTCTTGGAAATGTGTAGAAGTTTTTAATGTAAATTGCTTGTACATATTTTGACATATTTATAAGTTTGTAATTTTATGGCATTACAAATTATATTTTATTTAATAAAATAATTATTATTGGTATATATAAATAAAATTGATTTGTATATGTTGATTATATATTGCTCTATTTATCAGTTCTAGAAGATTTATGTAAATTCCTTAAGCCCATGGTCAGCAAACTGCAGTGTGGGAACCTCTATCCACGTCCCGCATGGTTCAGGGTTCCCGGGTCAGGGTTCGGGTTCTGAAGGAGGCCACACGCAAACAAAATGAGAGATAGAAAACATTAATTTGGTGATATTGGGGGGCCAGGCAGGAGCCTTCCTCTAGTGGAAAGGACTGCCACTTTCCTTTGGCCTTGCCATCCCTTTTATTTAGGTTTGGGATACACCCTTTGCTCTGAAGCAGGCAATTCCAGTAACAAGTAGATTATCTTATCAGTCAGGATTGACATGATTATTTGATAGGGCAGTTCATTGTCTTAATTAGATAGGGAGTGGCTGGTTTTGACCTTCAGAGCTTCAAGGTTGACCAGCCTTCTAGCCTCCTATTTTCATCCATTTAGTGAGAACAAGGTTTTGGTTTCCGACACTGCAGCTTACAAGTCATATGTGGCTCTTTGGCCCCTTGAGTGTGACTCTTCCACAAAATACCATGGCCTGGGTGAATCTATTTTGAAGAAGTACCATTAGAAGAAGTTTATTGGTGTGTTGAGATTTATAGAATCTTCCTGTGTGAGTTTTGGAAGGTTGTGTTTTTCTAGGAATCTGTCCATTTCCCCTAGGTTGTGAAATTTGTTAGAATAGAGTTGTTCATAATAGTTTTTAACAATTCTTTGTATTTCTGTGAGGTCTCTAGTTATTTCCCCTATCCCATTTCTGATTTTGTTTATTTGGATCCTCTCTCTTTGCTTTTTGGTGAGTCTAACTAGAGGTTCATCAATCTTGTTTATTCTTTCGAAGAACCAGCTCTTTGTTTTGTTGATTTTTTGTATCATTTTTTTGGTCTCTATGTTGTTAAGCCTGGAACGCAAGCCGCACTCACAGAGCACCAAGAGACGATCTCATGTAAAAACAAAGGGGTTTATTCAGACCAGCATGCTGGGGCTCACAACATACTCTGAAAGCAGAGCAGAGGCTGAGAGCCCCGAGCCTTTGTTACATGACCGTTTTATGGACTGGGGGCCGGGGGGTGGAGAGCTGTTTGAATTACTGAGTTGGCCTATCCTGATAGGCCAGGTAGGGGCCGGGGTCTGCTTACGCAGGTACGGGATGTGGAGTCAGGAAGCAGTCTAATAGCAGGAAGGAGTGGTTTTGCCTTATTAGGTTATCTCCCGGCACATTCTTGCTGGATTACCTAATGGTGGGTTGGGTAACTGGCAAGT